>CM057830.1:42290238-42568040 GCA_030068075.1 Paguma larvata | reverse complement strand
CCCCCACCCCAGCTCCCTCCCCCACTCCCACCCCCATCCCCCAGGGTTCTAGTGGGCCGTAGGGTTGGAGAGCAGCCCAAGGCAACAAAAGGGATAGAACCCACACTGCCTGGGCTGGGGATGTTCAGCACTGCTGCCGCACACCAGAGGGGGGTCTAGAATTTTCCGATAGGACGCGTCTCCTGGCCTTGTCCCCTGAACACAGACTGAGTTTGCCTGCGATTAAGGATGAAAGTGTCCTGGGGGCCCCTGGGTGGCTTGGCTCATCCGGTTGAACGTCGGACTTTTTTTTTTTTTTTTTAATAAGGTTTATGTTTTGAGAGCGAGCGAGTGCAGGGGAGGGGCAGAGAGAGGGAGAGAGACTCCTAAGCAGCGTCTGCACTGAGAGTGCCGAGGGATTGAACTCACCAACTGGGAGATAGATCATGACCTGAGATGCAACCAAGAGTCAGGCGCTTAACGGAGTGTGCCACCCAGGCGCCCCGAGTGTCGACTCTGGATTTCGGCTCAGATGATAATCCTAGGGTCGTGGGATCGAGCCCTACATGGAGCTTAGCGTGGAGCCTGCTTGGGATTCTCTCTCTCCCTCTGCCCCTCTCCCCTGCTGGTGCGCTCGCGTTCTCTAGCTGTCCCTAAAATAAAATAAAATGAAATTTAAAAAGAGTACTACTGTCCTTAAATATGCATCAACATTTGTATGGGCTGCGTAGTAATCCAATGATGAATGTACGTTAATTTGTTTGACCTGGTCTCTAGTTTCTGTTAATATAAATATGCTGTGATGCACAGGCTTAAAATCCAATAATTAGACCCAGAGTGTTAGCCATTATTACAAGAAAGCCTGCAGGTTCAGGACCCCAAACACAAAAGAAAATGGAAGAAAGCTAGCACCTAAATTCTGATGCATCTGTAAGCAAGTACATATTTCATGGTTCATTTTATTTGATGAGATGGAATCACTTATCCATAGATACTGTTTGGTAACCTGCTCTTTGGGGTCCAGGAAACACTCATTCCCTGTCAATGAGTAAATTTCCACAAGGCCTTTTTTAAGGACAAAATATTCCATTTATACAAGAAGCTTACATCTTCAAATATTCCAATATCAACCAACATTCACATTGTTTCCAACTTTTCATTCTCTGTAACACATTGCTGCGAGGCACATCCTTCTTACGAAAAATTGTTCATATCCTCAATCGTGTCCTTGCTATGGATAAACTCCCGGATGAGGAAATTCTTGGCACAGGCTGTGCACATTTGTAATTCTTTGATTAAAATATTAGCAAGATGTTCTTCCGAAAGTCACTGTTATAACAGTTTCGGCCGAATGGGATGGGGTGCTTACTGGGCCGGATGAGCAACTGGAGTGAAACACAATGCTAAACAGAATGGAATGGTATTTGGGGTGTTAAATAATATCGAATGGAAAATGGATTTGAAATAGAATGTAGAATAGGATGAAGTGGAGACTAATCACAGTGGAAACTGGAATGAAATGGGGGATGGAATACAGACTTGAACAGGATATCGAATGGAAAATTGAACAGAATGTAAATTGAATGGAATATAAAGAAGAACATGGAAAAGGGAAGGGAAATAAATATCTGATGGCATGTGGAATAAAAAATATATAAGTACTGTCATGCAAAAAAAGGAATGGAGTGGAATGTACAGTGAAATAAAATATTAAATAGGAGGAAACCTATGGAATAGAATATGCAATGTCATGAAATCAATGGACTATGAAATTGGCACTATAGATTTAAAAGTACCAGGATGGAATAGAAACAAATGGAATTGATACTTGGAATGAAATACAGAATACAGAGTTAGGAAGGATGGAATAGACAATGACTAAAAATAAAATGGAATGGAATATGGAAAGCAAAATACTGATGAAATAGAGGATGTGCTCAGATGAAGAATAAATAAACAGAGTGCATTCTGCTCCTCTACAATGCCAAAACTTAGTGTCCTGGAACAATGACCATTTGATCACGCTCAGGCCTCCTGTCGTAGAGCTAGAATTCAGACAGGGCAGAGGGCGGATGGCTCCTCTCTGATCTACGATGTCGTCGTCTGAGGCCTCAGCTGGGAAAACTTGAATGGCTGTGAGATCATGAGGGAAGGACAGCAGTCAGTGATGACTCTGTAAATTTTGGCCATAGTATCTGGGTGGACGATGGTGCCACTTCCCGGAATTGGGAAGAGTTGCAGATTGGGGACACAGTGGGAATCAGTGATTCTCATGGGGGGAAAAATATTCTGGAAGAAAAAGTTTTGTTTGCCTCCTACTGTTATATTCTGGATGTTTTCAATGAGCACAGATTACTCTTGCATTCAGAAAAATACAGATATTTGCATTTTGGAAAGCAACTAACTTTTGGTATTGAATTATGATTTAAGCTGTTGTAAGACACCAGGCTCTCTTGTATGCTACTGGATGGGGTTTTACATTCAGAGCATCTTGCCAGATGGAAATTTGACAAGATATATATATAAACATGAAATCCATTTGATGCTGCAATTCCTCTTCTGGGTATTGATTCCGAAGAAATCTGCATATACAAAACCACAGTGTTATTTGATCAGAAGTGATTATTTTGGTGTTATTTATTTATTTATTTATTTAGTTAGTTAGTTAGTTGGTTTTAATTTGAAACCACCTCAATTTCTGGCAGGATATTGAATGTCCATGGAATAAACTTACATAGAGTTTAACGGGATGTTTCTTGAAGAACTTTTAATGCTATTGGAAATGGCTATGATTGGCATATAAAAATTATGTACTGAATATACTGGTATATATTTACATCTAGCTACCTAGCTCCTTTCATATATACCTGGAATTCTTTGTATATTAAAGTCTCATTTACTATAGAGTAATCGTGCTCATCCAGCGGGCCCTTGACAACGTTTGGGGACATTTTTGTTTGTGATACCAGGGCGAAAGGGGAGATGCTACTGCCTTCCAGTGGATCAAAGCTAGGGATGCTTCTTAAAATCCCTGAATGCACGAGGCAGCGTCTCACAACAAACGATTATCTGGTCCAGGTTGGCAGACCCTGTGGTGGGGTTTTTAGAGAATTTGTAAAAGTTTAAAACAAAATTTAAATCACAGTCTGTCCTGTCGGTGATCAATAACTATTGTTAAACGTTTGGTATGTGTATGTGTTAAATTTTCTATGATAATTCTCTACTCCATAATCACCAGAAGGGTATATATAAAGTAAACCACTTCATTTTAGGGGTTAATTCTTCCTTCGCAATGGACAAAATGGTTTTCAAATATTAACCATATTAGTCTTTGCTTAAGAAAAGATGTACCTTAAGAAATGTAATTTCAGCTCATTTATGGGGCAGGGATAGTCCACCAATATCAATCCATCATCGTCAATCTCCTGATTTTTACATTTCTGATCTAAGGTTTCATTTCCAAGTATTTACATACGTGGTTAAGATAAAGAAAAACTGTGCCCCACAACGCAATGTATCTGATTATACAGGGGAGTGTGCTGGACTGACCTGGGCATAGTAAATCTCGTTACTCTTCCAGTGGCTGGTTTAGGAACGGGCATTCGCCAGTTGATATTCCGCATATCAATGAGATGCATGTCCACTTGGGAGTCTCTGGGGTAATTTTTCTCAGCCCTTAAAGAAAAGCGACACAACAGATGGTTTACATTAAAAATCTCAAAAAGTGTATATATCCTATATTATAATTAATAAATGATTTAGCATGATTGCTGGATAGACGGTCAATATTACAAAATTCAATTGGATTTCTATATACACTAACATTAGAATTACAAGGAGAAAACATTTTAAATGCCATCTATTATAGCATCAGAAAAGAACACACTCCTAGGAACAAATCTAACGAAGGAGTCCCAAGACCTCTGCCCACACATAGCATTTCTGAGAGCAATTAAAGACGATCGGCCTACATAAATCAGAGATATGTCGTGTCTTCTTCTCGGAAAACAATAGTATGAAAGTGAATCGAAGAGAAGAATTCTTGTGAAAATGATCGAGGGATTCAACGTGATCCCAATCAAATTCCCAACAGTTTTTTTTTTTTTTTTTGAAAATGGAAATTGGCAAGCTGCTTCTAAATTATATATGTACAACAAAGATCCAAGAACAGCCAAGGCCATCTGAAACAAGACTTTTCAGGACTTTTACAGCCAGATAGCAAGACCAGCTATGACACTATATGTCGCAGACTTTGGGTCTGAGTTCTCTCTCGTCTGGCAAGAGAGCAGACACAGAACTGAATATGAGAGACGACAATGCCGGGAGGAGACAACAGTCCCCAACCCCCCCCCCCGCCCCCGAGCAGGGGTTTTGTTTCTCCATTTATTGAGCTCTCAAGGTTTTACACACGTGGTGAATGTGCAAAGAGAAAACAATAAGATAGTGACCATTAATTTGCGTGTGTGAGAAGCAAAGGATTTGGGGGTAAGTGGCATTAGAAGTTGAGATTAAAGCAAATGATCTATTGGCGCCAGACACCATATGGATAGTATTTCTCTGTGGGCGATACAGCCAAGTAGCTGTTGTCTCCAAAGTTTAAGATTGCTGGAGCATGCTGCCTCAAGGCTAACAAGGCACCCTTTTCACTAGCTAACCTTGGGCACTTTCGCCCTGTGGCGGCTTTCTGTCTCTAACTGTTCTGGGACACTTTCATCCTGTGGAGGCGGCTTTCTGCCCTAAGCCTTGTTTTACCTAATGACTAACCTTGGGTGCTTTTGCCCTGTGGTGGCTTTCTGCCCTAAGCCTTGTTAACCCATTGGTGCAAGCGTACAGAATTCGTAAACTTATTTCCCACAGCTATAATAATTAAGATAGTGTGGTATGAGCACGAGAATAGACAAACGGGCCAAAGGAACAAAGAGAAGGGTCCACGAACAGACTCACAAAGCACAGCCACCACATTGACAACAGTTGTGCCACTACAGTGCCTTGAGGGGAGGACAGTTTTTTGAAAAAGTGAAGCTGGACTAATTGGATATCCATCCATTGGGGGAAAAACATTAGCCTTGTCCCCTAGCGTATGCCATACACAGAAATTAATTTTAGAAGTTTAAGCTTATTGAAAATCGCATATGAACAAATCTTTATGACCTTGGGATAGCCAAAGATCTTGGAAACAGCACACAAAAAGCACTAATGATAAAGGGGAACATCGAAACTTTGGTCTTCATCAGAATAAGGACTTCCGTTCATCAAAAGACACATTTAGAGAGTGAAAAGATAAATCTCAGAAGGGGAGAAAGGTATCTGCAACACGCATATCCCACAGATGTCTCACGTACAGAACATAACACCGTAACTCCTAAAATCAAGAAGGAAAAAGGACAACGCAATGAAAAACTGGCACAATATTTGAACAGGACCTTTGCAAAACAGGACATCCAAGTAACCGACTGATGAGCAAATAAAAAGCCATTCGACCTCGGTCACCAGGGATATGCACATTAAAATCCCAGTGAGGTATCAGGAAACACCTACCAGAATAGCCAAGACAACCAACAATATCAAGGGTTGGTGAGGATATGGAGGAACTCTCCAAAGCTGGTGGAAATGTAAATTGGTACCACCTCTTTGGAAGACCGTTTGGCACTATCTATGAAAGCTGAACATGTACATTCTCTATAACCCAGCAATGCTGTCTGTATTAATGGTCTATTCCTGCATAACAAAGTACCATACACTCAACAACTTAAAACAGTGTCTATTTATTAGCTCATGGACTCCTGTAGGTCAGCAGTCCATGCGTGGCCTGCCTTTGTTCACTGCTCAGTGTACCACAGGGTGAAATCAGGTGTTGGGCAGGCTGTGTTTCTTTGTGGAGGCTCTGAGGAGACCACATCGAAACTCATTTGGGTTATTGGCAGAATTCAGCCCCACTCTCAGCCCCTAGAGGCTGCCTGCAGTTCCTTGCTACATGGACGCCTCCATTTACCCTCTCGTGCTTGAGTCTCTCAGAAGGGGCCCCGTTCAAGGGTTCGCCTGATTAGGCCTGGCCCACCCAGGGTGACCTCCTTACTTGAAGGTCCACTGATTTGGGACCTCAATACATCTGCAAAATCTCTTTTCCCATGTAATGTGACATAATCACAGGAGTGATAGCAGATCATATGTTGCAGACAATGTGTCTGGAGTTCTCTCTTGTCCAGCAAGAGAGTGGACACAGAATCAAATATGAGAGAGGCTAGTGTTCGGGAGGAGACAAGAGCCCAAAACAGGGGTTTCATCTCCGTATTTACTGAGCTCACAAGATATTACCCACGTGGTGAACGTGAAGAAAACATCCAGATAGCAATCGTTAATTTGTGTGTGTAAGAAACCAAGGGTCGGTGGGGGGAAGCGGGGGAGGCAAGTGGTATTTGTGATCAAGTACATTAGCATATTGGCTCCAGATGGAAAGTAATTTCCCGCAGGTGATATAACAAGTTACTCGTGATCCCATTACAATATCTCACTAGCTAACCTCGGGCGCTTTTGCCCTGTGGTGGCGGCTTTCTGCCCTAAGCTTTTTTCAAACACATTTATGTAAATAGAACGTATTTCCCCACAATCATATTCACGGGGTCCTCTTACACTGAACGGGAGGGGATTATACAAGGTTGAGGGTCATTAGGAGTCATCTTAGAATTTTGCCTTCCACAGTATGCCCTCTGGCCCCCAGTGATCTAGTCTGTCCCACATACAAAATGCATTCACTCCATCCCACTAAGTCTCCAAAATTTCTCATGGTATTATGGCAACAGCTCAAGTCCAAGACCTCATCAAAATTGCACTGCTCAGAGTCCAGAATCTCAACCTGCTAGTCATCTGAATCAGGCATGGATGAGGTTCCTGGGTATAATCCCTGCAGCACAACTCCTGGGGCACCATCCCTCTCCAACTGGGGACTGGTGGCACTAAAGTGACAAGCTATCTTCCCCAACACACAATGGTGGGATGGGGAATAGGGTAACAGCTAGAACATTCTGGTTTGAAAAGGCAGGGCGGGGGATAGGAAGGCAGAAAGGAGTTAGAGTTCCAAAGCAGTTTGGAAATCCAGCTGGGAGAACAACAGCCAGAATTCTTTGATAAAGTTTCAAAGCCTGGAATAATCCTTGGTTTTTAAATTCCAGATCTGCAATAACACTCTGCTCAAGGAAATCTGGGGTTTGTTTTTTTGTTTTTTGGGTTTTTTTTGTTTGTTTTGTTTTGTTTTTTTCTATTACACTACCCAAATCCTGCTACCTCCAACCTCTCCCTTAGCCGTATGTCCAAGATTGCCATTTATATTTTCTTCTTTCCACATAACCGCAGGCAACAATTGTGTTAAACTTTCTGCCACTACATAGCAGGGATTCCCTCTTCTTCCAGTTTCCAATAACATGTCCCTCACTTCCATCTGAGCCCTCACCAGCCATGTCCTTAAAGTTCAGATTTCTACTAACAGACTGTCTGAGGCAATCGGGGCTTTGTCTAAGGCCACTCAGGCTTTCCCTAGCGTGCACCTCAAAATTCCTCTAGCCTTTGCCCACTACCCGGCTCCAAAGCCACGCCTACAGTTTTAGCTGTTTGCAATGCCAGCACCCCACATTCAGGTACCAAAATCTATACTAGCTTTCTCTTGGTGCGTAAAAAAATGACTGTTTTCGTAACAGCTTAAAACCGCCCCCGCTTATTAGCTTACAGTTGTGCAGGTCAGAAGTCTGTGCCCAGTGTGACTGGCTTCCCTGCTCAGGGTGTCACAGGGTGTGATGGCGGTGGACTTGATGTGTCCCTTTCTGGAGGCTCTCCAGAAGAGTCTCTTCCAAACACACCATGTTGTGAGCCGAATTTAGTGACAGGCTGCTGGAGGACCGAGGCCCCTTTCCCTCGCTGGCTGTCACCTGGGGACGGCACTCCTCTCCTAGAGGCTGCCTGCAGTTCCTCACCGTGTGGCCCCCTGCAAGTACTCTCTCATGCCTCGAATCTCTCTTTCGGAGGGGCCTAGGCCCTTGTCATGTTCCCCTGATGTAGGTCTGGCCCACCCCAAACAATCTCCCTATCTTAAGGTCAACCGATCTGTGACCTTAATTACGTCTGCACAATCCATTTTACTGGATAATTTAACATAATCATGACAGTGAGATCTCATCGGGTCCACAGGTTCCATCCTTGTGCAAAGACCAGGGTCACTGGGCACCATCATGGAATTCTGGCTACCGCACAATCCATGTATATGTCAAACAGAAGTGCAAAACACATCAATAAAAACGTCCGCAGCATCATTATTGAGGATAGTCATGAAGTGGAAACAATCTGAACACCCTATCAATAGCTGAATGAATAAATACAGTGTGGTATATTTTTAGCATAGGATACCATACGGACATGAAACTAGCAAATATCCCTACGTGCAACAACAGGAGCGGATCTCAATATCAGAACACTGGCACAGGAAGCCAGGTATAAAAAGACACATGACTGATAATTGCAATTTGTAGAAAGTTTAAAACAGACATTTTAAAAGAAAGTTAAAAAACAGGCCACCACCACCAATCTTACGGTGACATAGGTCAGAAGAGTGGTTAAACTATCAGGTGTAATGACTACTTAAGGACGCGGTATAGATTTTTGGGGCCCCAGTAATGTTGTAGATCTTGATTTTGGTGGTGGTTCCATGCATGTATTCACTTGGTGAAACGTCATCAAATTGCTGTGATTTATGATTTGCGTTCTCTTCTCTTTGTATATTCAATAAAAGGAAATCTACCAGAAACAGAAGGGGGTGGGGGAAACATGTACAAAATGCAAAAAGAATGGACCGAAACACGCTTCTGAATCAAAATCCCTTATTGAAAGTCCGAAATCTCAAAGGCTAGGAAAGCCAGAGTTATTTTTCCTGTCTCATATGCACGTGAAACATGACCTGAACTGACAGGAGGCTGTTTTTAGTCTTTATTTATCTTTCTTGGCATGAATGTTTGCGTTTCTCTGCAGAAATATTGTTTTGTTAGATTCACCAGTGCTATCCCAGACCCTGCTATGGCTCTTATGTAAAGTATGGCATATGAATTCTGAAACTTCTGGTCCCAAGGGTTTCAGATACGGATTGTGGATGGGCAGTAGTAAAGGCTTTTAACGCAATTTTCACAGCTGAAGATAGATCAAGTAAACAAGACGTAAGAAAAACCACAGATGGTCAGAGATGGACTGAATTTCTTGAGTGCCCCCCACCCCGGCATTTCAGAGGACAGGTGTTTTTTTTTTTTTTTTTCTCCTTTGGCCTATTGATGTGATGGATTATCAAAATACTAAAGTATTTCTCAATATTATGCCATCCCCTCCTCACAAGGGAAACTACCAGAATGTGGTAGATTTTCTAATACCAATAAAATCTACATACTTGAAACTGGTGGATAAAACATTAAATCTATGCTCCTAACTGAAATACATCCACATTTGTGTGTGTGCGGGCACATGTGGGAGTGTGTGCCTGTGCTTGTGCATGTACGTGGGCCTGAGGGCTTGTGTGCAGGTACCGTCTTTTCCAGGTTTGGGAATCAGGGTTTAGGCTATTTTCATTAAATACATTTGAAAGATTTCTATCTCTGTTTCTACCTTCTAAATCAATTTAGTAAGGCTTAGGAATTTGTGATTTCTGAAGAGAAGTGGATTGATGGTATTCATCTCTCCTTGTACTTGCCTCAGGAAATTTGACTCCGAAACCTAGCTGAAAACAAATAGCACCATTTTCTGATAGTGCTGTGACTCTTTCGAAATGTGCATTCTGGGATAGGCAGAGAAGTATTCCAGAGAGGACATCGTTGGTGTTACCGGACAGACTTGGGACAGTGTGGTCCAAGATCCACGACTTACTTAGCGTACGAGTTTTCAGCAAGTTACTTAGTTTCTTCTAGCCTTAGTTTCTTCATTCGTGAAATGAGACTATAGTCCCCTCTCTTTCATTGCTTCCCCACGAGTTAGGACAGGGCAATTTTCACATTATTACCCTAGCCAATTAGTGTGAAAATCTGCTGTGATCATGAGTAATACATGCATATTAGTTAACAAATAGTGACCACTGCCGTCAACTAGCGTGGGATGTGGTTTTAGGAATTATACGTATTTGGGGGTGTTTATTTTTAAACCTTCCTGAAATCATGCTATATAAATACAAGAATTTCCTTGTATTGTTTTACGCAAAATTTCTATAGACTATTTCTACATAAAATGCATCACCTATTTCTTAATTTTCTCAAAACACAAGCGCACGTGTGGGTGTGTGTACACAGAGAGATTTGAAAGGCTAATTAATACTAGCATTGAATGAAAGCAGAAATCACATGATTCTAAATCCAACCCCTCCACACCTCCCCACCCTGTGCCCCATCACTCTTCCCACCACAAATACCACACTCTTCCTACTGGCTCCCTAAGACCACTACTTTCTTTTTTTTTTTTTTTTTTTTTTACTTTTTTTTGGATGTTTATTTATTATGACAGAGAGACAGAGTGTGAGCAGGGGAGGGGCAGAGAGAGAGAGGGAGACACAGAATTGGAAGCAGGCTCCAGGCTCTGAGCTGTCAGCACGAGCCCGACGCGGGGCTCGAACTCACAGACCGCGAGATCATGACCTGAGCCGAAGTCGGCCGCTTAACCGACTGAGCCACCCAGGTGCCCCAGACCACTACTTTCAACTTGCATCTGCTTCCCTTGGTACTTACCATGTTACTTGCAAGTCAGAGGCTTATAATGACTGTGCTATGTTTCAAAAAATGGTCACAAATGAGACTTCTGGCTTCAGCTCCAACATATAGAACAGGGTAGAAATCACCAATTCCTCCTTAAAACAAGTAAACACTGGAAAAGCTGAATCAACCTAATTTTCCAACTCATCTGAGAACTGAGGTGGCAGGGCAAACCCACCAGGTCAAATCTTGAGACAGCGTTGAATTCAGAGTGTCAACACTGAGATCTGCTTTCCTGGATTGGAATCCTCTGCAGTCATGAACTGGCAAGAGCACTTAAATGACGAATAAGTTGAATTGCTCGAAGCTGAGGGTGGACTAGCAAGAAAGTGAGAATCTGCTTCCCTACCACATCTCTACCCTGCCCCCACCACCCCCTCCAGCCCCTGGAGTCTTAGGGGCCAGCCACATGTTCAAGGTCTTTCACTCTAGGAAATGGATTTTCACGGTAAAGTTCTGAGAAAGATGCCCTAGTGTGCCTGGCTGGGAGAGAGGAAGAGTAATCATTGCCAAAATGCCCCCAGAGTCTTCGCCATGACAAAGGCCTACTCTCCAGGGAAAGACTTTGCTAGAGCTTCGTCCCAGGCAGAGGAAGAGTATTCCTCCCACACAGACCCCCTCTCCTTGCTTCCCGTCTCACCTAAGGGAAACAGAACAGGCAATAGGGGGTCAAGCCTTCCAGGGACTAACTTGAGAATCCTGCAGCCAGGGAAAGGGTAGAGGGCATGGGAGAAGGTAGCACCACTGGAGAAACACCTGTGAAGGCTGCAGCCCAGAGACAAGGCCCTGCTAAAGACAAGAGATTTAATCATGAAGCTATAGACTCACCTCCCTCTCCCCACACCTTACTACCACAGCAGTGGGGTTCCTGAGAAATAACCGTGGATTATAGCTTGAAAGCACTGCAAAACCACAGATTCTCTGTGAGCAGGAGTGATTTGGGAAGCCCAAATTCAAGAGAGGGGACCAACAGAAGGACACTAGAGGAACTGGAAGCTTCTAGCACTTATAGCCACAGCGAATATAAAACACAGCCCTGTTCCTAACCAGATTAACATAAATATCCACACTAAATGCCTATTGACATCAGGTCCTATTACCCAGAAGAACATGTCTGGCTTTCAACAAAAAATTGCAAAGCACGACAAAATTTAAGAGAATGAAGAGATGAAGCAAGCATCAGAGCCAGTCTCTGGTATGACATACATGTTGGAATTGTCAAACAGGGAATTTAAAATAACTGATTTAATTCGTCAAGGGCTCTGATGGAAAAATAGGCAACATGCAAAAGCCGATAGGTAATGTAAGCAGAGAGATGGAAATTCTGAGAAAGAATTAAAAGGGAATACTAGAAAATCAAAACACAGTAACAGAAATGAGGGCTTGTCAGTAGACTCAGCACGATGGGAAAAGAATCGGTGAGCTTGAAGGTAGGTGATAGGTCAATAAACCTTTTTCCAAATGGAAATGCTAAGAAGTAAAAACAGAAAAAGAAGAAAAAAGCATAACTGAACATCCTTCCATGCGAAATTGGAAAGAGTCTGACATATTCTTTTTAAGTTCACTTATTTATTTTGAAAGACAGAGAGAGAGAGTGTGCGAGAGAGTGAGCAAAGGAGGGGCAGAGAGAGAATGCCAAGCAGGCTCTGCACTGTCAGCCCAGAGCCAGCTGTGGGGCTGGAACTCAAGAAGAGTGAGAGCATGAGGTCGTGACCTGAGCCAAAAACCCAGAGCCAGATGCTTAACTGACTGAGCCACCCAGGCGCCCCTAAGACTTAGTTTGACATATTAATCCAAATTCCAAAAAAGGAAAAAAAAAGATAGGGATGACAGAGAAGAAGGAAAATTGGAAGTACTAAGGCCCAAGAACTGCCCAAATAAATGACAGGCACCAAATCATAGATTCAGGAATCTCAGCAAATACCAAGCAGCATATGTGCTAAGTACACACAGGCACATGGATCTAGACTTGTCATGTTCAAACTGTGTAAAACGAAGAACAAAGAGAAAATGTTGAAAGAACAAACTAGAGGAGGAAAACCTCTTACCTGTAGAGGCATGTGAATAAGAATTACAGCTGACTTCTCATCAAAACCCATGCAAAGAACGAGTAGAGTGAAATGAAATATTTCAGGTGTTGATTGAAAAGGAAAACCACCTACCTGGAAATCTATTTCCAGTAAAATATGAACAAAAAGCAAAGACTTTCTCATACAAAAGAAGAAGAAAAAGTTGAGCAACTCCGTCTCCAGGAAACCTGCCTCTCAAGGTAAAGAGACGTTCTTCAGGCAGAAGGAGAATAATATGGGTCAGAATTGAGGGCCTACCTAAGGAAAGGAAGAGACTCATGAAGTAAAATGGAGGTAAAATAACATCTTTTATGCTTCTTATTCTTGTGTCATCTAAAGATGACTGTTCTCTGAAACAGGATAGCACAATGTACTGAGTGATCACAGTGCATGGATAGGAGTATCCCAAGCAATGGGAGGGAGGAATTCGGAATACTCTGTTAGAGGGTACCTGGCACTACTAATGCATAGTGTTATTTGAGGGTGCACTTAGCTTAGTAAAAGTGTATACTGTAAACTCTAGGGCAACCATGGGAAACAATTTGAAAAGCGGGATCAGCATGTGCTAAAAGAGGGGATAACAGAACCCTATAAAAGGCAGATGTAAATCCAAACAAGGCAGAAAAAAGAGGGGCACAGAGAAACAAAGTACAAATGCAGTGATTAGAAAACAAGTGCAAATATCAATCCGATTATATCAATAATCACTCTAAATGAGAATGGCCTAAGTACACCCATTAAAGGTGAGAGAATTTCAGAGTGGACAAAAGAAAAGACCCAACAATGAGTTGCCTACAAGAACCTCACACTCAACACAAAGACTCAGATAGCTTAAAGGTAAAGGGATAGGAAAAGGTTTGCCCTGCTAACACTAATCTAAAGCAAGAGGCAGGAGCTACATTAATTTCAGACAAAGCAGACATCGAACAAGGAAAACTGCCAGGGAGAAAGAGGGGTATTCCAAAATGATCAAGGAGTCATTTCTCCAAGAAGACAGAACAATCCTAAGTGCGTAAGCCCCTAATGACGATGTTTAACAGCGTCAGTATATAAGAGGCAAAACCTGATAAAAGTTCAAGGCGAAATACACAAATCTTGATTGCAGTGGGAGATTTCAACACCCTTCTGTCACTAATTGACAAATCAAGCAGGCAGTCAAGCAGATGTTGAAAAGATATCGATAGCCCAAACGGCATTATCTGTCAACTCGATCTACCTGACATGTATAGAACACTCCATTCAACAACACTGGAATCCATAGCTTCTCAAGCTCATGGGGAACATTCACAAAGATAGACCACATGTGGGGACAGGAAACACACCTTTACGAACATAAAGGAATAGGAGTCATACAAGGTAGGTTCTCAATCCACAATGGAATTAAGCTAGAAATCAACAACAGATAAATATATGGGTAAGCAGTCTATGTTTGGAAAGAAAACAAAAACATTTCTAATCGACACATGGATGAAAGGACGCAGCTCTGGAGAAACTTAAAGACCTTCTGAACTAAATTAAAATGAAAATAAAACTTATCAAAATTATTGTGATACAGCAACAGCGTTGGTTAGAGGGAAATGAAATTTAGAGCATCCATTCATGTACTGGAGAAGAACAACGATCTAAAATCAATAATCTTAGGAAGGTCTGAAAAGATATCTATTTAAGCCTAAAGTAAACGGAAGGAAATACATCATAAAAATCAAAGCAGAAAACGATGAAATTGAAAGCAGAAAAAACGAGATGAAAATCAGTGACACCAAAAGCTGGTTCTTTGAAAAGGCTAGTAAAAGAGGCCAAGAAGGGAAAAAAAAAGAGAGAGGAGAGAGAGAGAGAGACAGAGAGAGAAGACACAACTTATCGATATCTGAATGGAAAGAATGGACATCACTGCTGATCTCATGGGCACTGAAAGGATAATAAAGGAAGACCACTGGCAATTCTGTGCCTGCAAATTTGATCCATTAGAGGAAATGGGCAGATTCCTTGAAAGACATAACCACCAAATCTCACACAGAAAAACGGATAACCAGAACAGTTCTATATTTGTGGCCTGGGCCCACACTTTTTCCTTGGTGAATTCTAAACAAACATTTAAAGAAAAAATGGTTCCAATTTGCCATTATCTCTTCCAGAAAATAGAAGAAGAAGGACACTTCCTAACTCATTCTCTGAGGTCAGCATTTCCCCTGATAGCAAGACAAAGACATTGCAAGAAAGGAAAACTACAGACCATGATCTCTCATAAACAGCGTCATACAATTCCTCAGCAACATATTAGCGAATTGAATCCAACGATGCATAAAAAGAATTGTACGTCACAACCAAATGCAATATCTTTCAGGCGCACAAGACCAGTTCAACATTTGAAAATCAATGGATGTAGTTCGCCACAATAACAGGCTAAAGAACAAAAATCATATGATCATATCAATCAATGCAGAGAGCATTTGATATAATTCAACAGCATTCATGTTAAAAACTCTCAGGAAACTAGGAATAGAGGGGAACATTCCCAATCTGGTGAAAAGATGTATGAAAAACCTACAGGTAATATACTTAAGGGTGACAGTCAGACACTCCCCCCACTAAGACATGTCTGCTCTCATCACTCCTAGTCAACATGTAATGGAATCCTGGCTACTTACTTAAGAAAGGAAAGAGGAATTAAAAGGTGTATAGATTGGAAATGTTGAAATCAAACAGTTTTTATTTGCAGAGGACATGATTATTTATACAGAAAATGCCAAAGAATCTACAAACAATAAATAAGGGCGTTTAGTAAGGCCCTACAATACAAGGTATAATATCCACATGGCAATTACTCACTTATGTATGGACAGTGAACAATCAGAATTTGATATTTTTAAACAAGTACCTTAAAAAAAAGAAAGAAATGATTAACTCTCATCAGATCTTTAACCGTGTCCATTTCTGAGTCTTTCTCCTTTCCAGTCATTTGGGTTGTTTGTTTGTTTCTTCGTTTTTTGTTTTGTTTTGTTTTTTAGTTCCAGTGTAGCGAACATATAAGTGTTATATTAGTTTCAGGTGCACAAGATAGTGATTCAACAATTCCATATATTACTCAGTGCTCATCAAAATAAGTGTGCTCCTAATTCCCTTCACGTATTTCACCCCTCCCCCCACCCACCTCGCTTCTGGCAACCATCTGTTTGTGTTCTCTTGTTAAGAGTCTGTTTCTTGGTTTGTCTTTTCTTCCTTTGTTCGTTTGTTTCTTAGATTCCACATACGAGTGAAATCATATGGTATTCGTCTTTCTCTGACGGGCTTATTTCGCTTAGCATTATACTCTAGATCCATCCATATTGTTGCAAATGGCAAGATTTCATTCTTTTTTATGGCTGAACATTAGTCCAGTGTGTGTGTGTGTGTGTGTGTGTGTGTGTGTGCGCACGCATACACACACGCACACACCACATCTTCTTTATCCATTCATCTATCGATGAACATTTGGGCTGCCTCCATAATTTGGCTCTTGTAAATAATGCTGCAATAAACATAGAGGTGCATATATCCCTTCAAACTAGTGTTGTGCTGTTCTTTGGGTAAATACCCAGTAGTGCAATTACTGGATCATAGGGTAGTTCTAGTTTTAACTTGTTGAGGACCCTCCATACTGTCTTCCACAGTGGCTGCACCAGTCTCCATTCCCACCAACAGTGCACAGGAGTTCCTTTTTCTCAACATCCTCACCAACACTTGTTGTTTCTTATGATTTGGAGTTTAGCCATTCTGACAGGTGTGAGGGGATAGCTCATTGTGGTTTTGATTTGCATTTCTCTCATGATAAGTGATGTTGAGCATCCTCTCACGTGTCTGTTGGTCATCTGGATGTCTTCTTTGCAGAACTGTCTGTTCGTGTCTTCTGTCCATTTTTTTTAATTGGATAAAGAGTGAGTTTTCAAAATACATAAAGAACTTCTACAACTCAACACCAACATCAAATTCTACCTTTTTCAGTAGCAACCCTACATATGAAGCACTTAGGTATAAACACAACAAATATATACAGGATCTCTTTATGGAAAACCACAAACAATGATGTAGAAATCAAATAAAACCTAACTGAAAGGGGAGATATTTCACATATATGGACTGGAAGACTCACACTTGTTAAGTTTTCAATTCTTCCCAGACTTATCTATAGAAACAACAGAATACCCATCAAACTTGCAGCAGGCTCTCTAAGATATTGACATAGTGACTCTAAAACTTAGATTGAAAACCAAAGAGTGAAGAATCAATAACACACTTCCTAAAAAGAAGAATAAAGGTGCAGGACTCTTATTATCCCATTTCAAGGCTTACTACAAAGGTTCAGCAATCAAGACAGTGTGGTATTGGCAAAGAATAGACACAGAGTTCAGTGAATCATAACAGCAAGGCCAGGAACAGACCTGCTGTAATATGACTCAGTTGAACTTGACAAAGGTACAAGCACAATTTGATGGAGAGGGGATAGCCTTTTTAATAAATGGTGCTGGAATAATTTGGAGTTCACGGTCAAAAGAAAGCTTAACCTAGCTCCAGATCTGACACTTTTACAAACATTAAAATGGGCCAAGGGCCTATGTTTAAAATTCAAAATATAACACCCCAGGAAGGAAGCCTAGGAGAAAATCAACATGGCTTTGTGTTTCCTGCTGAGCTTTTATACACAACACCAGAAGTAGAATCGATGAAAAGGAAAAAAAAAGGAAAGAAAGCTAAGTTAGATTTTATATAAAAAAAGAAACAAAAGAAAAGAAGAAGAAGAAGAAGAAGAAGAAGAAGAAGAAGAAGGAGAAAGAAGAAGAAGAAGAAGAAGAAGAAGAAGAAGAGAAGAAGAAGAAGAAGAAGAAGAAGGGGAGGAGGAGGAGGAGGAGGAGGAGGAGGAGGAGGAGGAGGAGGAGGAGGAGGAGGAGGAGGAAGGAAAAAACTTGTGATCTGCAAGAGACGCTGTTAGGAAATGAAAGGCAAGCCAGAGACAGGAAGAAAAAATATTTGCAAACCTCATGTCTGATAAAGCATTTGTATCCAGATATACAAAGACCTGATATAACTCCACAACTAAGCACATAACTCAATTACAAATGGGCAAAAGATCTGAACAGACACCTCACCAATTAAAATATACAAATGGCAAGTGAGCATATGAAAACGTGATCAAGACCATTCGACACTTCAGAAATGCAAATTATGAGATAACAAGAGATAAAGCTGCACATTATTCGAATGGCTAATAACCAGAAAGCTGGCAAAAACAACTAGTGGTGAGCATGCAGAGCAACAGGAGCAGTCATTCATTTAAGGTCAGAGTACTAAATCGTACAGCAACTTTGGAAGACAGTTTGATGGTTCTTACCAAAGTCAAACAGTCTTACAGTAATAGGAGCCAGGAATCGTGCTATTAAGTATTTGCCCAAGTGATTTAAAAACTTTTCTCCTGTCAAATGAAATACAAATCCAGACTTAGTAAGGTGAAACTTTTCTCAAAGGATTATTGTAAGGAAAAGGGGTGGAGGAGGCACTATTGTAATAGGGAGAATAAAATCAGAACCATCTCCAGAGTCAGGCCAACAGGCTTTTTTTTTTTTTTCCCCCCCGAAGAGAAGACACAGAAAACCCAGTGCGGGGCTGGGGTGGGAGGAAGGCAATGAAAGGGTGGTGTGAACAGACAGTGAATCAAGGAATGCTTGTTCCCGGAGCCAGCCTACTCTCAGAAGGGGCTGTGCGCTGGCTCAGGCTGAAAAGGGAATCAAAGTTCAGAAACCCAGAGAAAGGACAGAACCTTAGGCAGAATCTGATTAACAAGTATTTTGCTCCAGTTGTTCAGGAAACATGAATAGTTCATAATCATTTATGGGTTGTGGAATGGGAATGTGGAGAGACTATGTCTGGTTTTGTCATAGCACACAAGGGGGCACCTGTGAACCTTGTCTGAGTCATAGGGGGAAGGAAGACTCCTTTCAGTAAACAGTTCCCTGGAACATAACCTGTGGAGACCTCTCAACTTCCATTGTTTCCCAGGACCACAAGGCATCAGCAAAGTCCAACATTGTCAGTCCATGCAAAATCCTACACACCAATGTTTGTAGCACCTTTATTCATGATTGCAAAACAGGTAGCAACCGAGATGTACATCAATCAATGATCTTGGTGCATCCATACGATGGAGTACTATTTGGCAAAAGAAAGGAATGATCTTTCAAGCCACAGAGAGATATGGATGAAGCCTAAATTCCTATTGCTACGTGAAAGAAGCCAGTCTCAAATGGCTACGTGTGTGTGTGTGTGTGTGTATGGGATATACATATATATATGTATATATGTGTGTGTGTGTATGAGATATACATATATGTGTGTGTGTGTGTGTGTGCAGGGTTTGTGTGTGTATGGGATACACATATGTGTGGGGGAGGATATACATACATATGTGTGTGCGTGTGTGTGTATGGGATA
The DNA here is from genome assembly GCA_030068075.1 of Paguma larvata. Classification (NCBI taxonomy): domain Eukaryota; kingdom Metazoa; phylum Chordata; class Mammalia; order Carnivora; family Viverridae; genus Paguma; species Paguma larvata. Next base: position 42,548,767 of record CM057830.1, on the reverse strand, counting down.
TACATATGTGTGTGTGTGTGTGTGTGTGTGTGTGTGTGTGTGTGATCTAATTATAAGAAATTGTGGAAAAGGCAAAACTAGAGATAGTAAAGTGGTCAGTGCTTGGCAGGAGTTGTGGGACAGGCACATGAACAGGTAAAGGACAGGGGACATTTTGGGGCATTGAAACTATTACATGTGTGTTATGGATGGAATGTCTGTGGTTCTGGCCCTCAGAGTTCATATGTGAATTCTAAGCCCCCAATGTGATATTTGGAGGTGGCCATTAATTGGGGTTGGATGAGAGTATGGCCCTCATGATGAGAGTAGTGTCTTTGTAAGAAAAAGAAGTGCCCAAAGCTCTCTCTCACTTTAGTCAAGTGATGACACAACTAGAAGGAGGCCATCTTCGAGCCAGAAAGAGTGTACTCACGGAGAAATTAACCATACTGGCATCCTGGTCTTTGCCTTCTCAGGCTCCAGAACTGTGAAAAACAAGTATCTGTTGCTTGAGCCACCTGGTCTATGGTATTTTGTTATAGGAACCTGAGAAGACTAAGGCTGTATGACATTTTATTGGTGTTTACATGACTCTATGCAGTTGTTAAAATCCATAGAGACTTACAGCACACAGAGTGAAATTTAATGTTAAATCCAAAATTTTAGAACATCATTAGGGAAGTCAGGAATATCAGGATGGAATGTAGGATGTGACAAACAATTCTAACCATATTTCAAATGAATGAAAAGTAATTCGCCAAAGGCTGTGAGGGAAAACAGTGTTAACCTAAGTAACTTTGGAAATGAAAGAACGTGTTAAAATGATGACATGATAACCTCACATCCTTAGAGAAAATATTTTCAAACCACACATCTTAGAAAGGATTAGTACTAGAATATACAAAACTCTCTAAACTCAACAATAGCAATAGCATCAAAAGAAGAAAATATTTGTGAAAAAACTTAACCAATGCGGTGGAACTTTTATACATTGAAAACTACAAAAAATTGCTGAGAGAAAATTTTAAAGGACGTAAATTAATGGAAAGACATACCGTGTTCATGTATTGGAAGACTTAATCGTGTTAAGATGTCAACAGTACCCAAAGCGTTCTATAGATTTAATGTAATGTCTGTCAGAGTCCTTAACGACATTTATTGCAGATATAGGAAAAATTCATCTTTTGCTCCACATGGACCCTCAAAGGACCCCAAATACTCAAAACGGTTCTGAAAAGAATGAGCAATGTTGGAGGGTTCACACTTCCTAATTTCAAAACTTACTGACAGTAATAAAAAACAGTGCGGTTCCAGCATAAAGACAGACATATAGACCAATGGAATAGAATAGTCAGAAATCAACCTTTGTGTATGTGGTCAATTGATTTTGAACAAGGGTTCCAAGGTCATTCAATGAGAAAAGGATGGTCTCTTCAGCAAATGGTGTTGGAACACCTAAAAGTCCACCTGCAAAGGAAAAAAGGTAGACCGTGAAAGTAGGCCATGTGGTGTATACATACAGTAGAGTGCTTTGCAGCCTTAAAAACGAAGTAAATTCTGCAATGTGTGACAATATGCATGAATCTTGAGCATATCATGCTAAGTGAAATAAGCCAGACCAAAAAAGACAAATACTGCATGATGCCACTTATATGAGGTATCTGAAATAGTTAGATTCGTGAAATCAAATTGGAATGGTGGTTAACAGGGACTCAGATGGAGGGGAAAATAGGCAGCTATTAATCCACAAGCATAAAGTTTCAGTTAAGTAAAATGAATAAACTGTAGAGATCTTCCATACAACATGGCTCCTAAGGTTACAGTAATGTACACTTAAAATGTGTTAAGAGAATGGATTTCATGTTAAGTGTTCTTATCACAATAAAAGTTTTTTTTTTTTCTAAAAATTGCATTTCATCAAACGGTCCCACTGGTATTGGCAATAAATGCTGAATAAGTATTTATTCAGCACCTGCTATAGGCACTAAGAATAGGCACTATGAATTTCAAAGTCCAGGCTCCTCAAGGAGCTCAGAGCGATGGAAGAGATAGCTTCATAATCAGATTATTCCAAGAGAACGTTGAGAGCATTAGGATAGCATTAAAATACTTTGAGCACTATGAAAGCACAGAGGTGGAGCATTTAACCCAGCCAGCGCATCAGGAGGCTACAGAACACTTCTTGAGCAGATGGCATCTGAACTGTATGGAAAGACAAATAGAAATTGCTACACTGAAGATCATTTCAGGTATAGGGAAGAGCATTCCAAGCACCCAGAAATGAGAGAAAGTATGATGCTTTCAGACAACCGAGATATTCCATATGATTCATGGATCATAGGGCGCAAAGTCTGGGAAGCGTAGGGGTTGAAAACAGATAATGCTGAAATAGTAGGAAGGGATTATATCCTAAAAGACTTCATATTCATGCTAAGAAGTTTGAGCCATCCCGACAGCCAGGGGCAGTCATGGACTATTATGGAGCAAAGGAATGCTTTTGTCCAGTTCTGAGATGATAAAAAGTGATTTAATATTCACTTATTCCATTTTTATATGTCCCCATAATGTGAATTGTTGTGGTTGTGGGATGAGAGAATTTGGGATATCCTGCTTTGTTCCACTCGAACACCTACATACTATGTTTGCCATACATTAGATCGGAAATTTTTCACAGGGGGGATCCTATCTAATCTTCCCAACATTGATCGGTGTTGTTATTCCCACTTACAGATCAGGAATCTGATGTTCAGAGAGGTCAGCGGATGCATCCACAGTTTTAGAGGTGGTCATTGAAAGATACGTGATGGAGGCCATCATTCCAGGTGATGTGCTGTCTTTCCTTAAACCTTTGCCTCTGCTATCTTCTAGTTCTTCACAACTCTTGTATTCACAAGAGAGGAAATTTGGTGGGAAGCCATGGGAAATAAGGTTCAGGGATACTTTGGTGTAATGTAATAGCTCTTGACACCAATTCAGGAACTAGTGGCTTCAAATCCCAGTTCTGCCGCTTAGTCACTGTGTCATCTTAGAGAAGTTACTTCACCTCTCTGAACCTCAGTGGTCTCTTTTTTAAATGGGAACAAATTTACACAAACTTACTTATAGGAAACAAATAAAATAACTTCTGTAAAGAATCTACTACCCTGCCTGGCATGCAATAAGCCCTCAAGAAATGACAACACTCTTTGTTACAATACTGACTGTGTAACCGTGGGGAAATAACCCTCCCTGAGCCTCAATTTTTCTCATTTGGTGAAAATCCAATGTGATTCATGTGTGTATTATTCGCACAGTGCTGGGGACACAATAGGCACTCAATAAAATAAATAGCTAACAGTGCAGTATAGTATAAATACCACAGGCCTGGTGACGGTCAAAACTGTGTTCAAATGCTGGCTCCAAACTCTCGAGAAAGTTATTTAAACTCTTGGAGCCTCAGTATTCTTATTGGTCAAACGGAGAGAATATTTCCCACTTGCCTAAGAGGTAGAGTTGTGAGAGCCGCAGATAATCTATGTCAATTGCCTGGCACATGGGAGATACTCTGTATAGGAAGGATGAATCCAGATTGCAGAGCCCTGAATCCCAGTCTTTTTAAAGCTGCTATAAAGCCCACTTCTGGATACATTCTGTCTTCTTGAGTGAGAATGAGATGTATGGAAGTCACTAGTTTCAGTGGGAGCTAGCATCAGTTTCACAGCTATAAAGGATTTATTCTAAAGGAAAGAGACTTATAGTAGAATATGGTAATAGGTGTCATTTATAAGGTGCCTACTGTGTGCCAAGTATTTTATATATAGTAATTCTAATCATCCTTCCAATTCTGCAAAACAGTTATTACCATCACCACTTTTACTATTAAGAACTGTAAAAGCTCAGAGAAATTAAGTATCTTGCCAAGGTCACCGAGCTAGCAAGTAGCAGGGATGCCTGACTGCATAAGCCCAGACTCTTCACTGTACAAAGATGTCTAAAAGTAAAGCGCTCCCATAATAAAGATAAAGAAAACAGACCATGCTGGTTCTAGTGGAACCGGAGGGGCAAGCACAAATCAGAGAGGTGGGAGATATAGTAATAATTTGTGGCACGTCTACTATGTGCCACACATTATACCAGAAAATTTTCATATACAGAATCTCATCTAACCTTCCCAATGTTGATAAGTGTTGTTATTCCTGTTTTACAGATAAGGAAACTGATGCTCAGAGAGGTCAGCAGATATATCCGTGGTAAGTGAAAGATATGTGATGGGGGCCATGCTGCCTCCAATTACGGGGAAACCAAAACGGCATTGGAATTGTTAACAGATACATAAATCAGCTTATTAGAATTTTATAGTCTGTTATGGGCCTGGCTCAGCTTTGGCTTACCTGAAACCTAACAAACCTGTAAATCAGATTTAGGTTTTTTCTCCATTTTTCTATACTTGAACACTAAATAAGGATTACTATTTATAGACTTGTCTTCATTATGATCAGTGGTAGTTAAGTACGCCTTTTCATCTGTAGTTTTCTAATTCCACCCACAGCAACATGCTTCACACATCAGTAATTGCTTACCCCACAAAACTTGGGTTCTCATGGGACCCTATTCCATGCCAGATTCAGAGAATCTTTCCCATGGTGGAATTTCTGATGGCAAACAAGATGACATTTCCAACGGAAGGCCTTTTCACACTCACTGCATTCATAGAGGTTTCCTTCACTGTGAATTTGACGATGGTGGATAAGGTGAGATATCCCCACAAGGGCTTTATCACATTTGTTGCATTCATAGGACCTTTCCCCATTATGGATATTCTAATGGTCATCAAGACAGATCTCCACCTTCATTTTTTTTCCACGTGGGCTACACAAATAGGGTTTTTCACCACTATAATTTCTGTGATGTTCAATAAGATACAAACTCTGGCCAACAGCTTTTCCATGTTCATTATTCTCATATGGTATTTCTCTACTATAACTTCTCTGATGCAGAATAAGACGTGGGCTCCAAACAAATGCTATTCCACATACATCACACTTAAAAGGCTTTCTCCCACTATGAATTTTCTGTTAAGAGATGACCTCTGACCGAAGGCTTTCTCATATTCATTACATTATAAGATGTTTTCCCCTTGTATGAGAGCTCGGATGTCTAATAAAATGTGAACTATTGATGAAAGTTAATCACATCATTGCATTCAGAAGGTTTCTCTGTATTCAGGCCTTTTATATGTCTTGTATACTCTTAATTGGGCTCAAAACTGGGATTATATGAATCACAAAATGGGACTTTATCATAAATAGGATTTTCCTCTGGTGACACAGAGCTTGGCCTCATGTCAGAGCTTCTGTCACATCCAACCAGTTCACAGTTCATCTCCCTTGTGGGGCTTATTCCATTGGCCATTATTCTGAAACTGCAATCTCTGGAAGGAATGTGTCTCAGTCTCCCGTACTGAGTTTCCTTGGGATATCTGTGAACTGATGTCTTCAAAGGCACAATCCAGAAGAAGGACCCGTGGGATTCCGGTCAACAAAATCCACTTGGGTTTAACCTCTTCAGGTACCTTGTGGTTAAAAATATATATATTATATTTAATATAATAATATAATATATATAGAGAGAGACTATATATAGTCTACTATGTGTACTGGAGCTTGTCAACTAAAATGATAAAAATAAAAATTTACAACTATCAGTGTTTCTATACTGAGAATAAATCAATTGCTGGTCTGAAATCATAGGAAAGGGATGACCTAATTCAAACAAATGCCCCATTTGCCATCGTATTAAAGGACGGGATGAGCGAGTTGAAAAACAGCATTCTGCCCCTGAGAGATTATGTGATTGATAGAGATATTGGCTAACACTATAATGGCAATCATTTTGCTATAAATAAATGAGATCCACATCCACATAGTACACCTTAAACTTACATAATGTTATACGTGAAATATAGTTCAATACAAGCAACAAAGAAATGTATTTTTAAAAGCTGAGAGAGGGACGGGAGAAGATAAGATCGTGGAGGAGTAAAGAGACCCTAAGCTTGTCTTGTCTCTTGAACACAGCTAGACAGTTCTCAAACCTTTCTGGACACGGAAGACATCAATCGGAGATGGGAAGAGAACAAAAACTGCAAGATTACAAGTAGAAAAGGGACCACCTTGTGGAAGGTAGGAGGTGCGGAGAGTTTATTGGGGGAGATACTGCTCTGGGTACAGCCACGGGAGGGGGGCGGGGGGGGTTAGAGCTTGCTTTCGCAGGCTTCCTCAAAGTAGTATAAGCATCGGAGTGCAAAATCTGAACTTTTACCAGTGCACTACCATGTGGGAAGTGCCTGGCTTGTAGGTGCTCAAGTGATGAAGCTGTGCAGAATCCCGGGATTGACAGCGTGGTCTGAGGAAACCTTGGGTCACAAAAAAGACTGGACCTGGATGTGCCAACATGCTATGCTGTTTCCAGCCTTAAGACAGGGGACTCCCTCTGGTTGAGTGCGGCAAGCCGGCAGGGGTGCCAGCTTTCCGCTCTTTTTGACATAAACTCTGAACGGCTGCGCAGTCGTGCCACTGCATTTTCCGGCATGCGCGGGCAAAAGTGAGGCGAGACCCTCCCCGCCAAGGAACAGGGTGGGTTAGCCCCACGGGAGTCCCTAAAACTTGGGAGTTTTGAAACTGCGTTGCGTGCCTGAGATAAAAAAGCTTGAACAGGCAGGATGAACACGGGGTTCAGTCCAAAACCGGGGACAAAAGAGGGGTGATTAATTGCTCTTTTGTGAGGTTTCCCTGAAGAGTGGGGGCGCAAACTTTCAGCTCCAAGGTTATAAAGCAGGGCGCTGCCAAATTTATTCCACCCTTCAGAGCTTAAAGCCTAAAGGGAGCATAACAGCGCCACCTAGTGGAGGCCAGTGTCATTTACACCAAGCCCTTGCCCCCTGCACCCTGGAGGTGCATTTCCACTGAAATGCCTCAGCCTGAGAATCAGTGCAGCAGGCACCTCTCCCAGAAGACCAGCACAATTTGCTTCTACCAAGTCTACTGATCAGAGCTTTCGGCTGTAGGGGATATAGGATCTAAGGTCTGTTTTACTTTTATTCTTTATTTTTTTTCATTAATTTTCCAATTTTTCAAATTCCTTTTTTGTCACTATTACTTTTTTCTTTTTGTATATACATATACTTTTATTTTTTATTGTATTGTTTTTTGATTGTTGTTTTCATTTTATTTTATTATATATATTTATTTTTGGATCTATATTCTTTTATTTATTATTTTTTATGATTATTTTTGAGAGAGAGAGAGAGAGAGAGAGAGAGAGAGAGAGAGAGAGAAAGCATGAGTGGGGGAGGGGCAGAAAGAGAGGGAGATACAGAATCCGAAGAGGCTCTGAGATGTCAGCATAGAGCCCGGTGCAGGGCTCCACCTCACGAACTGTGAGATCGTGACCTGAGCTGAAGTCAGACGCTTAACTGAATGAGCCACCCAGGTGTCCCTGGATGTGGATTCTTTTAACAAGCAGACTAAAACACACCCAAGATCTAGAGTTTGGTGTGTTTTTCATTGTTGTTTTTTTGGTTGTTTGTTTGTTTCCTTTCTCTTTCTTCTTTGCTTTTCTGGACAAAAGAATGGGATGAAGAAACTCACCCAAAAAGGAAGAATAGGCAGTAGAACCGATGGTCCTGGATTTAATCAACACAGATATAAGTAAGAAGTCTAAATTAAAATTAAAACGATGATTAGAAAGAGACTGGCTGGGGTCGAAAAAAGCATAGAAGACACCAGAGAATCCCTTTCTGCAGAAATAAAAGAACTAAAATCTAGGGGCCTCTCAGTTGGCTAAGCATCCCACATTGGCTCAGGTCATGATCTCAAGATTCATGAATTTGAGCCCTGCATTGGCTCTGCACTGACAGTGTGGAGCCTGCCTAGGGATTCTCTGTCTCTCTTTCTCTCTGCCCCTTGGCTCACTGGGTCTCTCTCTCTCTCTCTCTCTCTCACACACACACAGACACACACACAGACACACAGACACAGACACACACACACACACACACACACACAAAATAAACTTAAAAAAAGAACTAAAATCCTAAAGTCTAGTCATGCCAAAATTAAAACTTCTGTAACCAAAATGCAAACTTGAATGGACGCCCTTATGGTGAGGATGGACAAAGCAGAGCAGCAAATCAGTGATAAAGAAGATAAAATTATGGGGGAAAATGAAGCTGTAAAGAAGAGGGAAACAAAGGCAATAAATGATGAAAGAAGACAGGGATCTCAGTGACTTATTAAAGAGGAATAACATTCATATCATAGGAGTCCCAGAAGATGAAGAGAGAGAAAAAGGGGCAGAAGATTTATGTGTGCAAATTATAGCTGAAAACTTCCCTAATCTGGGGAAGGACACAGACTTCAAAATCCAAGAAGCACAGAGAACTCCCATTAAATTCAACAAAAGCTGGCCATTGCCAATGCATGAGAGTCAAATTCACAAAATATACAGACAAGGAAAGAATCATGAAGGCATAAATGGGGAAAAAAAAGTCCTTAACCTACAAAGGAAGACAGATCAGGTTTGTAGCAGATTTGTCCACAGAAACTTGGCGGGCCAGAAAGGAGTGGCAGGATATATTCAACATGCTGACTTGGAAAAATATGCGCCAAGACTTCTTTATGTAGCAAGGCTGTCATTCAGAAGAGAAGGAGAGATAAAGAGTTTCCCAGACAAACAAAAACAACATGAGTTTGTGATTACTAAACCAACCCTGCAAGAAAATTTATGGGGGACACTTTGAGTGGAGAAAAAAAAAATCCCAAAAGCAAGTATGATTAGAAAGGACGAGAGAACATCACCAGAAACACCAGATCTACAGGGAACACAATGGCACTAAGTTCATATCTTTCAATAATCACTCTTGAATGTAAATGGACTAAATACTCCAAACAAAAGACACAGGGTATCAAAATGGATTGAAAAAATCCACAAGATCTATCCCTATGCTGCCTACCAGAGACTCATTTTACACCTGCAGATTGAAAGTAAGGGGACAGAGAACTATCTGTTATTCTAATGGACGTCAAAAGAAAGCTGGAGTAGCCATGCTTATATCAGACAAACTAGATTTTAAACAAAGACTGTAACGAGAGATGAATAAGGGCATTATATCATAATGAAGGGGTCTATCTATCAAGAATATCTAACAGCTGTAAATATTTGTGCCCCCAACTTGAGAGCACTCAAATTTATAAATCAATTTATAACAAACTTAAAGAAATATTTTGATAATAATACAATAATAGCAGGGGACTTTAACATCCCACTTACAGCAATGGACAGATCATCTAAGCAGAAAATCAACAAGATAACAATGGCCTTGAATAACACACTGGGCTGGATGAATTTAACAGATATATTCAAAACGTTTCATCTTTCTTTTTTTTAATGTTTATTTATTTTTGAGAGGGAGACAGGACAAGCGGGGGAGGTGCAGAGAGAGAGAGAGAGGGACAGAGGATCCGAAAGCAGGCTCCGCGCTGACAGCAGAGAGCATGATACAGGGCTCAAATCCACAAACTGTGAGATCATGACCTGAGCCAAAGTCAGACGCTTAACCAACTGAGCCACCCAGGCATCCCAGAACATTTCATCTTAAAGAAACAGAATACAGATTCTTTTTGAGCACACATGGAGCATTCCCCAGAATAGATCCCATGCTGGGTCACAAATCAGCCCTCCACAAGTACAAAAAGATTGAGATCATTCCATGCATATTTTCAGACCATAGCGCTATGAAACTTGAAATCCACCACAAGAAAAAAATTTGGAAAGACCACAAATACCTAGAGATTAAAGAACATCCTACTAAAGAATTAATGGGTTAACCAAGAAATTAAAGAAGAAATAACAAAGTACATGAAAGCCAATGAAAATGAAAACCACAGTCCAGAACCTTTGGGATGCATCAAAGGCAGCCAGAAGAGAGAAGTATGTAGCAATCCAGGTCTTCAAAAAAAAAGGAAGAAATGTCTCAGCCTAACTTTACACCTAATGGAGCTGGAAAAAGAGCAGCAAGGAAATCCCAAAACCAGCAGGAGAAGTGAAATAATAAGCATTAGAGCAGAAATCAATGATAAAAAAACAAAAACAAAACCAAAAACAACAGTAGAACAGATCAAGGAAACTATGAGCTGGTTCGCTGATAGAATTAACAAAACTGATAAACCCCTAGCCAGTATTATCAAAAAGAAAAAGGAGAGTGCCTGAATAAATAAAATCATGAAGGAAAGAGGAGAGATCACAACCAACACTGCAGAAACACAGATAGTTATAAGAGAATATTATGAGCAATCATATGCCAACAAACTGGGCAATCTGGAAGAAATGGATAAATTCCTAAAGACCAAAACTGAAACGGGAAGAAATAGAAAATTTAAACAGACCCATGACCAGTAACAAAGTTGAATCAGCAATCAAAAATGTCCCTACAAACAAGAGTCCAGGGCTGGATGGCTTCTTAGGGGAGTTCCACCACACATTTAGAGAAGAACAAATACCTATTCTTTTGAAACTATTCCAAAAAATAGAAATGGAAGGAAAACTCCCAAACTCATTCTATGAGGCCAGCATGACCTCGATTCCAAAACCAAAGGTGCCGCTAAAAAGGAGAAATACAGACCAATGTCCCTGATGAACATGGATGCAAAAATTCTCAACAAGATACTAGAAAATCAAATCCAATATCACATTAAAAGAATTCTTCACCATGATCATGCGGGACTTCTTCTTGGCCTGTAGATGTCGTTCAATATGTGCTAATCAATCAGTGTGAAACACCATATTAATAAAAGAAAGGAAAAGAACTATAGGATCCTCTCCATAGATGCAGAACAGGCATTTGACAAAATATAGCATCCTTTCTTGATAAGAACCCTCAAGAAAGCAGGAACATACCTCAACATCAAAAAGGTCATATTTGAAAGGCCCACAGCTCATATCACCCTCAATAGGGAAATACTGAGATCATTCCCCCTAAGATCAAGAAGATGACAGGGATATCCACTCTCACCACTGTTGTTCAACATAGTACTGGATGTCCTAACCGCAACAATCGGACAACAGAAAGAAATAAAATGCATCAAAATTGGCAAGAAAGAAGCCAAACATTCACTCTTTGCAGATGACATGATACCCTATGTGGAAAACCCGAAAGCCTCCACCAAAAAGTTACAGAACTTATATCTGAATTCATCAGAGTCAAAGGATGTAAAACCAACGCACAGAACGAAGTTGAATTTCTACGTACCAATAATGAAGCAGCAGAAAGAGAAATCAAGGAATCGATCCCATTTACAATTGCACTAAAACCCACAAGATATCTAGGAATAAATCCAACCAAAGAAGTAAAAGACCCGATGCTGAAAAGTTCAGAACGGATTATGAAATATATTGAAGTAGATACAAAGAAATGGAAAAACATTCCGTGCTCATGAATTGGAAGTAAAAAATGTATTTAAAATCTCTATACTACCCAAAGCATCAGTGTGATCTCTATCCAAATAACTCCAGCATTCTTCATGGAGCTAGAACAAACAATTCTAAAATTTGTAGGCATGCAGAAAAGACCCCAAATAGCCAAAGCCATGTTGAACAAGAAAACCAAAACTGGAGGCATCACAACTCCGGACTTCAAACTATATTACAAAGCTGTAATCATCAGGACAGTATGGTGTACTGGCACAAAAACAGACACAGAGATCAATGGAACAGAATAGAGAACCCAGAAACGGACCCACAAATGGATAGCCAACTAATCTTTGACAAAGCAGGAAAGAATATCCAGTGGAAAAAAGACAGTCTCTTTAACAAGTGGTGCTGGGAAAACTAGATAGCAGTATGCAGAAGAATGAAAAGGAACCACCTTTTTACACCATACACAAAAATAAGTTCTAAATGGATGAAAGACCTAAATGTGTGACCAGAATCCATCAAAATCCTAGAGGAGAAAACAAGCAGTAACCTCTTTGACCTCAGCCGCAGCAACTTTATTACTAAACGAGTCTCCAGAAGCAAGAGAAACAGAAGCAAAAATGAACTACTAGGATCCCATCAAGATAAAAAGCTTCTGCACAGTGAAGGAAACCATCAACAAACTAAAAGGCAACCAACGGAATGGGAGAAGATATGTGCAAATAGAGCATATCGATAAAGGGTTAGTATTCAAAATCTGCAAAGAACTTATCAAACTCAACACCCAAAAATCAAATAATACAGTGAAGACATGGGGAGAGGACATGAGTAGACAGTTTTCCAAAGAAGACATCCAGATGGCTGACAGACACATGAAAAGATGCTGAACATCACTCAACATCAGGGAAATACAAATCAAAACCACAATGAGATACCACCGCACCTCTGTCAGAATGGTTAAAATTAACAACTCAGGCAACAAGAGATGTTAACGAGGATGTGGAGAAAGGGGAACCCTTTTGCACCATCGGTGGGAACGCAAACTGGTGCAGCCATTCTGGAAAACAGCACGGAGGTTCCTCCAATTAAAAAAATACAACTATCTGGGGCCCCTGGATGGCTCCATCAGTTAAGCCTCTGACTTCGGCTCAGGTCATGATCTCAAGGTTCGTGAGTTTGAGCCCTGCCTTGGGCTCTGCGCTGACAGCATGGAGCCTGAGGCCTGCTTCGGATTCCGTGTCTCCCTCTCTCCCTGACCTCCCTCCACTCATGCTCTGTCTCTATCTCTCAAAAGTAAACGAAGAGTAAAAACAATACAACTATCTTACGACCCAGCAATTGCACTACTAGGTATTTATACATAGGATACAAAAATGCTAATTCAAAGGGGCACATGCACCCCAATGTTTATAGCAGCACCATCACAAATAGCCGAATTATGGAAAGAGCCCAAATGTTCATGGACTGATGAATGGATTAAAGAAGATGAGGTCAAAATATATATATATATATATATATATATATATATATATATATATATAAATATAATATCGCATATATTAAATACAATACATAATATATTAAATATAATACATAATATATTAAATATAAGATCGTATATATTAAATACAATATATATCATATATGTTAAATATTATATATAATATCATATATATGTTAAATATTTTATATATATATGTATATATATATAGAATGTTACTGGGCAATCAAAAATGATGAAACCTTGCCATTTGCAACAATATGGATTGAAGGAACTAGAGTGTATTAGGCTAAGCGAAATAAGTCAGTCAGAGAAAGACAACTACCATAGGATTTGTCTTACATGTGGAACTTAAAAAATAAGACAGATGAACAATGGGAAGGGGGTGAAAAAGAGAGAGGGAAACAAACCAGAAGGGACTCTTAAAGACAGAGAACAAGCTGAGAGTTGCTGGCAGTGTGTTGGGTGGTGGGATGGGCAAAATGGGTGATGGAATTGAGGAGGGCACTCGTTGGGATGAGCACTGGGTGTTGTATGTGAGTGATGATGGGTCCCTGAGTTCTCCTCCCGAGACCAACGCTCCACTGTATGTTGAAAAGCTTCAATTTAAATTAAAAATAAATAAATAAAAGCTGAGAGGAGTGTAAGTCAATATTTATAGAGTTTGTTTATTTTCCATTTCTTGTTCTCTTTGCTTGCTCGTGTGGATTCAAGCTAACATCTGGTGTTATTATCTTACTTCCATATAGTTTTTCTCCCACCCACATCCTTTGTGTTTTTATCGTCAATTACATTACATATCTGTATGCTACTGGCCTTTGAATAAAATTTTATATACACTCTTTCATGAAATTGTTTCTGAAAGTCTTTTGAGAAAGGAAATATGTAACTATCTTTTATTATTGCCTATGTAAGTACATTTACTGACACACTTTTCTTCATGGGAATTCAAGTTACTCTCTGGTGTCATCTGCTTTCCACCTGAAGAACTTCCTTTAGTATTTTTTGTTAAGGTGGCTCTGCTCGCAAATTCTCTCAATTTTTATTCATCTGGACTATATTTGACCCTCATTTGCAAAAGATTTCTCTCTCTCTCAGCTTTTATTACACACACATACACACACACGCACATGCACACTTTTTGGTTTAGATTGTACATTGTATTTTTCCTTTCAGCACTTCAAATATGTTTTTAGCACGATGCCTTCTGGCCTCCATTATTTCTGATGAGAAATATTCTGCCACTCTGCTAATCTTATTGGAGTTCCTTTGTAGGCATCATTTTTGTCTTGCGCTTTCAAGAGTTTGTGTTTGGTTTTCAACAATGTGACTCTGTTGTGGTACATATTCTGGATATGAATGTCTTTGCATTTTTCCCCACTCTGAATACATTGAGCTTCTTAGATGCTCATATTATTTTAGGAAACTTTCAGCCATTGGTTCTTTGAATACTTTTTATACTCCTTTATCAGTCTACTGCCTTCTACTATATTCCATTGCATGTATGCTCACATGTTTTTCTCTCTCTGAGTTTAGGATTGCCTGATCGCTACCAATCTCTCTTCAAGTTCACTTTCTTACTTCTGCCAACACAAATTTACTCTTGAGGCTCTCTCGTGAATTTTTCATTTCGGTTATTCTACTTTTCATATCCAGAAGTTCCATTTGGTTTCAGTTTATAATTTATCTTTCCAAATCGTCTCTGTTTTGAGACCTTGTCATCATAACTTCCTTTCTTTAAATGTAGTTTCCTTTAGTTATTTGAGCACGGGTATAATAGGTGTTTTGATGTCTTTTTCTGCTAAATAGAATTCCGGGCGCTCTCACAGGCAGTTTGGGTTGCCTGATTTTTTACCCTGTGCATAGGTCACACTTTGCTATTACTTTCTAGGCCTCACGATTTTTGTTGAAAACTGGGAAATTTAGGTACTATATTGTAGCAACTCTGGTATCGATCTCCCTGGGCTTGTTGTTTGCCCATTTGTTCAGTGATGTGGCTGGACAAGATCAGTGAAGTCTATTTCGCTGCAGTGTGCAGCTTCCGATGTCACCACCAAACGGGCACAGCCTTGGGCATGCAAACGGTCTCCCTGACTCCCCTTCTCCCTGATGGGTAACTGTTGTTTGGGCCAGGATGTTTTTCACTGTCTCTTTTCCTGGTAGTTCTGTTAAACTTCTGGATAGACTACTTTTACTGGTTTCACATCCATCTGTTAGCCTCCATTAATTTTCAGCTGCTTGCTTCCTTTTTATCAACAATGCCCTGGGAAATAAATGGATCCACAGTCAGATCCTATTAGCTTTGGGACCCTTTGCAGGGGGGAGTCTTTCAGGTCACTCTTTGATGCCTGCTCCAACTCTAGGAGGACACCTTTTAGGGATCTCTTTCCCTCCTTCTGCTAAACTTCCAAATGGCCTACGTTTGGCTTGTTCCCCTCATGGAGCTACCAGCCTCCTCCTAAAGACTACCGATATCCCCATTCTTGTCAACAGTACCCTTAGGTCTGAACTTCCCCATACTGTTCCAAATAAATTCAGTCCCAGTAAGACGGTCTCCCTTAGAAAGAGCTACAGAGTTCTCTGTGGTTATAGCCTCTCCCCTTGGGCACCACTCCTGCTACTCCAGAACTAGTAGTGAGGACAGTGACTCTCTTCCCTCAGAATGATACCCCTGCTCTACAAACAGCACTCTAGGCCAGGCTGGTATCTCTCGATCTAGTCAGCTTTATTTACTTCCCTGGTGTGGAAATTCTATCTTATAAGCAAGCTGGGGCAAGGGTGATTAGGGCCCCATATCCTCAGCTTGTCACACCTGGGTATATCTTTGTCCTATGAATGGGGGCCAGGTGAGGTACGGGAGCAGCAGTTCTCTCACCTGCACTTGCATGGAATAGAATTTCTGAAATGTGGCACTGAGAATGAGGAGAAGAGACTCTGGCAGCCTGCCTCTCCCATGGAGACACAGTAGCTCCAAAGTGGGAGAGCAGGAGAAGGCACTCCATCTTCTTGGCTATAGCTACCCAGAGTAGAGCTTCCATGATACTGAGCCAGGAGGGAGAGGAGAAGAGCAAATTGTGGCTCAGATCCCACAGTCTCTCATTGTTCTTACTGAGATTTAGTAGACTTGCATGCATTAACGTTTCTCCATTTGCCAAATACTCCTTGAGCAATTTCTAGAGGCTTTAAATGATTTTTTATATGTGTAACTTTCACCAGCTTGATTTTTTCCTCTGGCAAATGTATGGTGACAGATGGTGGCTATACTTGTGATGAGCATAGCATGGTGTTTAAACTTGTTGAATCGCTATGGTGTGCACCTGAAACTAATGTAATATTGTGGGTCAACTACACTGAATCTTTAAAGTATAAAAATAACTAAACCATAGTAAAACACAACCAACAAATCCTGTGCATTAATACCAAGAGTACTCAAAGTTTATATAGCCTTAAGCACATTTACTACAGAAAAAAAAAAACACTGAACATTCATGAAAAAATTACTCAACTTGAGAAGCTAGAAAGACACTAACAAAATAACTACAAAGAGAAGAGTATTAATAAACATAAAACAGAACTTTGTCAAGTAAGAACTAAATGTAAAATAGTAATCCATTCAACCGATATCTGGTTCTTTGTAAAGACAATCAAATAGAAACACATCTGCCAAATGTGATGAAAAGTAAGAACAGAGACAGAACAGAACAATACCAGGAATTAGGAGATTTTGAGGATATTTTAAAAACTTTAAGAATGTTTGCAAATATTGATTCCAGTGAATTCTAATAACATAATTATTACAATTGGCCTAAGAAAAAGAAAAGAATACAGCAATAATACAGACTGAAATTAGTAAAAAGACTCCTAAATTGAAACTATAGTAGATAACGCCACAGATAATTATAGTACAGCTGATCGTTATGCAGATAATTAGCACGTTATATGCATGGTTTCATTGCACTAAAAAAAAATGTGAAGGCCACCTAAATTATTTTTCTAGCTTAGCATAACCCTGATGCCAAAACCTGACAAGAATTCATCTCAATTTATAAAATGGATTATTTTTTTTAAACTTTTTATTGTCAAATTGATTTCCATACAACACCCAGTGCTCATCCCAACCCGTACCCTGCTCAGTGCCCATCGCCCACTCTCTCCCGTCCCATACCCTCCTCAACCCTCGGTTTGTTCTTAGTATTTAAGAGTCTCTTATGTTTTGTCTCCCTCCCTCTCTGTGTCTTTTTTCCTTCCCGTCTTCCCCTCCTCCATGGTTTTCTGTTAAGTCTCGCAAAGTCCACCTATGCGTGGAAACATATGGTATCTGTCCTTCTCTGACTGACTTATTTCACTTGGCATAATACCCTCCAGTTCCATTCATGTCACTACACATGGCCAGATTTCACTGTTTCTCATTGCCGCATAGTATTCCATTGTGTATATATACCACATCTTCTTATCCATTCATCAGTTGATGGACACTTAGTCTCTTTCCATGATTTGGCTATTGTCGAAAGTGCTGCTATAAACATCGCGGTACACGTGTCCCTATGCATCAGCACTCCCGTATCTCTTGGGTAGATTCCTAGCAGTGCTATTGCTGGGTCATAGGGTTGTTCTATTTTCAGAAAATGGATTATTAAGATAGTGTGATTCTGATGCAGAAATAGACAAATCGGTCAATGTAACAGAATCTTCCATGCATATATGAGAACTTAATTTATGATAAGCCATCATTTCAAGTCTCTTGAGAGAGGTTGCAATTGAGACAGTTGTGGCTATCCATTTATTTTTAAATTTTTTTAATGTTTACTTACTTTTGAGAGAGAGAGAGAGAGAGAGAGAGAGAGAGAGACAGAGGGAGAGGCAGAGTGTGAGTGGACGAGGGGCAGAAAGAGAGGGAGACACAGAATCCGAAGCAGACTCCAGGCTCTGAGCTATCAGCACAGAGCCAGATGTGGGGCTCGAACTCACGGAACCGTGAGATCATGACCTCATCCAAAGTCGGACACTTGACTGACTGAGCCACCCAGGTGCCCCATATCCATTTAGAAAAGTATAAACATGCTTGTAAGAAAGAATTCACACACATACAAAAGCATCCCAGTTGACTAAATGTGCTTACCTTGAAAAAGAAAACCTTAAGAGCATTAGAAGAAAACTTCAGATAGTTTTTATAATATTGGGTAGGAATGGGCTTCTTTAAATGATACCAAATGTGGAACATGTACAAATACTCAGGCTGGACTATCTGTATGATGAAAGAAACCATCATCAAAGGTAAAAGATAACAGAGTTCCACCTATTAGAGGACAGCTGAAGAAACTCCACAGACGCACTCCTCAGAGAAACAAGCAAAATAGGTAAAAATAATAATAATTAATTAATTAACTAATTAATTAATTAACTATTAAATGTCTCTGGAAATTGTCCTAAGATTGTACAGCAAATGAAGAAACATTTACTCAAAAAATCCCTACTAAACTAATGAGAACAGCAAAAATCTGGCATTGGAACCATGATCTGCTCCCTCCCTCCTACCTCTCCAGCTCAGTTTGATGTTAGTCCAATCCAGGTAGGTATAGCTAGGAAGATGGGGCTCCTTCTCCCCTCAGCTCCCAGTTATTGGTTACCCATACCTTACCAGTAAGGGCAGGACACCAGTATTTCTCATCCTCCAATTCCAAATTGAAGAGGCTAAATTCTTTGTGAGTGAGGCCAAGAGGTCAGGGGTTTCTTTTCTCTATCCAGTCCCCACTCAGAGGATTGAGGGGCCACACCAACCACAGCAGGCTGAGAATACTGCAGTCCTCATGGCCCTTGCCCCAGTTTGATAACAGGACACAGGTTCCAAACATAAGCAGTAAGCCTAGAAGACCAGAGGCCAGAGTAGTGGCTCAAAAATTTTTCCCAAGGAGAAGCATTCCACAAGAAAGAGAGCTCCTAAGCTCTCCCCCAAAGGAACAGACTTTTTCTGAAACAGAGTGGGAAAATTCAACTCTAAGAGAGCTCTTGACAATAATAGCTCCTCTAAACTAAGAGCAATAAGCAAAACCATAGGCCAGCTATAGGCTCACCAGGGAGAACCAGGGAGAAAGACAGCCAAGAAGAGGCCTCCTGGGGTTTGAGCAAACCTCAAAGAAGCTGCTAAAGCATATTCCCACCTGAATTTAATCAGATCAGGTTGCAGCACTATGTATGCCCCAGGGCACTGTTGAAAACAATTAACAATGAAATTGGCAATTAGTGGAGCCTAACAGGTGCGTGTAAAAACAAATGAGGTCGACAGCTTAGCAGAGGGATCAGAGAAGGAGACAAAGAGAGCCCTGCTAACACTCCTGTCATTCCAGAGTGACTGTGTGTACACCCAAGTCTGCAGGAACTGAGGAGCAGCGACAAAGGCTTCATACTTTGGGGTAAACAGACATAACCAAAAGAGTCTAGCCAAGTCACTAGACAATCAAACAAGCAGATAGCAGCAAAAACAAGCTCCAGGGAGGAGGGGAAACGGAACCTGCACCCAGAGTGCTATAACATACTAACCTCACTGCTCAATTAAAAAAAAAAAAAAAGATGGGATATCCAAAGAAGCAGGAACATGTGGCTCATTTACAAGAACAAAAACAAGCAATGGAAACTGCCTGTGAAAGGGCTGGTATGTTGGATTTAACAGAAAAAGTCTTCAAACCAGCCAATATTAATATGTTCTAAGAATTGAAGGAAATCATGCTTAAGGAAGTAAAAGAAGCTATGATGACATTTCTCATTAAACAGAGACTATCCATAAAGAGACGCAGAGTATAAAAAGAACCAAATGGATAATTCGGAGTTAAAAATTCCATTAACCAGAACAAAGAGTTTACTACAAGGGCTCAATAATAGATTGGCGTTGGCAAAAAAAATGACACAAAATTGAAAATAGAGATTATGCAATCCTAAAATCAGAGAGGAAAATAAGAATGTAGTAAAACGAACATCGTGTCAGAAACACGTGAGATACCTTTGAAGGCACCGACCTACATGTAGTAAGATTACCAAAAGGAGAGGCCACAAGAGGTAGTAGAAAAAATATCCAAAGAAATAATGACTAAATTTGTCCAAGCATGTTAATCTACACATGGGAAGAACAAAGAATTCCAAGTAGTATAAATATGAAGAGATCCATGTCCAGACACATCATAGTAAAAATGCTGAGGGCCAAAGTCAAAGAGAAAATCTTGAGAGCATCAAGAGAAATGTTAACTCATCATTTACGAGGTCAACCCATTAAGATTAACAGGCGATGTCTTATTAGGAAAACAAAATGGAGTCCAGAAATCATATCAGAAGTGATATTTTCGAAGTGCTGAATGAAAAAAAAAAAAGAAAGAAGGAAAGAAACAAACCACCCCATCAACTAAAACTCTTCTATCCTGCAAAATTGTCTTCCAAAAACAAAAGCAAATGAAAAACTCCCAGATAAACAAACACTGAGAGATTTCAATAGCCGGCAGACCTATTTTCAAGGAATAGTAAAAGAATTTCTTCAGACTAAAAGCAAGCAAACCTAGAAGTAAAATTAAATATGCATTTAAAAAAAAAGAACACTGGTAAAGGTAATTCTACAATTATTAAACAAAGTATAAATGCATAATGTTTCTTCTCTATTTTCTGTTTTATTTACTTTTTAAACTTTTTTTTAACTTTTTAAATCTTTATTTATTTTTGAGAGAGAGAGAGACAGAGCGTGAACGGGGGAGGGGCAGAGAGAGAGGGAGACGCAGAACCCAAAGCAGGCTCCAGACTCTGAGCTGTCAGCACAGAGCCCGACGTGGGGCTCGAACCCACAAACTGTGAGATCATGACCTGAGCCGAAGTCGGATGCTCAACCGACTGAGCCACCCAGGCGCCCCTCTATTTTCTGTTTTAAAAAGCAGTTTTATAAATCAATATGGATGTAATTGGTTGGTTGGGCATCTAATTTTTGAAATGCAATATATTTGACAATAATAGCACAGAGGAGCTAGGTGGGAGCAGAGTTGTATTTGACTAAGGAAATGTCACAAGATGGTAATTCAAACCCACAGGAAGAAATGAATAGAACTACCTTGGTTTAATAACAAACTCTATAAACATGTACTTGCTCTTTTCTCTTTTCTCTTTTCTCAACTTCTTTAGTAGACATACATTCTTACATTACTTATATAAATTAATATAACAAAAATGGTTAGGTCTGTAATAAGCATGAATTTAATATGTATAACAATATTATAACAGGGTGCCTGGGTGGCTCAGTCGTTTAAGCGTCTGACTCTTGGTTTTGGCTCAGGTCATGATCTCACGGTTCGTGGGTTCGAGCCTCACATTGGGCTCAGCACAGCTGGTGCGGAGCCTGCTTAGGATTCTCTCTCTCTGCCCTCCCCTGCCCTCTCTCTCTTTCTCTCCCTCTCTCCCAAAAATAAATTAGTAAACTTAAAAAAAAAAACAATATTATCACTAAAATGTGAAACAGGGAATAGAGCTCCATAAAAGCAACATTTCAGTATATCCCTGGAATTGATATAACCCTGGAGTAGATTCTCATAATTTAACATGCTATCGAAAGGCCTAGAGAGAGCACTAATAAATAACGTTAAAAATAATAACACTAGAAAATATTTGCTTAACAAAAAAGAAAGCATTAAAGCAGGAATAAAGGAACAAAAAGATTTGAGACATATAGAAAAGAAAAGGTAAAATGCAGGCGTTAATATAACTTTATCAATAATAACATCAAATGTGAATGGACCAGACAATCCAACTGAGAATCAGAGATGGTCAGATTGGAGAAAAAAAAGAGAGATCCAACCATATGCTGTCTACAAGAGACACATTTTAGATTTGAATTTACCTACAGGTTAAAAGAAAAAGGATGGAAAAACATGTATCATGCAAGCAGCAATTATAAAAAGGTGTGTTGTCAATGCCAGTATCAGGAAAAAAGACTATAAAGCAAAGATGTATTACTATAAATGAAGGGTAATGTTTTATAATGAAAACGGTTATCATCAGGAAGTTATAACAATTATAAGCATGTATGCACTTAATTTTTTTGCCATGTATGTACTTCAAAACAGTGCCCCACAATGTGTAAAGCAAAGGCCAACAGCCAAGGCCAGCCAGGCAAGCAGCAGCAGGGTGGGTGAGTAGTGAAAACACTGTGCAAATGTTGGAGGGCAAATGTGGCAGAAGACACAGAGAGCCCACCCAGACTTACCAGTCTTTTCCAAATAGGATAGATCATTAAAGCATTGATTACTGAACATAGGTTTGTCTGCTTTTGGCTTCTTATTTCTGAGAAACTAAAGACACTTTGGTCTGTTGGTTAACATGCTTTGTGCCTTATTGAAAGACTGTACTATGAAAAAAAGACATTTCTAAAAATTATGGAATATATTCATAAATTTGCCAATCTAAAAAATTCTGGTGTAATAACTCACAATTTGTTACCAGTTAGTTTTCAGAGGAGACTAAGGTTTCTAAGAAGTAAATTTTTGATAAATAATACTGAGACAGTTGAAAAATGATAAAGAAAGCAACTCTGTATGTAGGAAAGTAGGAGATACATAAGAAGGGTATAAGGAATGAGAATACAGTTTTGTTGATAGTAAAGAAAATAATTTTGTCCTGAAACGAGACTGGTTATTTAAGGAGGGAAATTTTAGGACAAAATTAAATGAAAAAGAAAGTTTTGGGCGGTTTTTGAAGGGTATCTTTGGAAAAGATTTTTATGTGTGGTCAGGAGTGACTAAGATTGGAATATGTGAGCTTTAGAAGTGCACTGATATAAAATTAAAATTTGGCTTTTCTCTCTGTGAAAAAGGGCTTGGATTATTGGTCTGCTTCTCTGCCCAGCAAAACTAGGTTTCTGTATCAAGTCATTAATTACTTAAGAAAACTAAAACTTTTCAATATTAACAGAACTAAGTTTTGCTAACACCTATACAGCCTTCCATTAAATGCCTTATGGCCATATTGATTGAACAGATACTTAAATATTAAGTTGTATAATAATCTATGATCCTATGTAGGCACACGCTTTAAAACATTCTGAGGTAGTATTTTTTTTCAAACTTCCCAGAAATTCAAATCCTAAATGAAGTATTTTTGACTAATTAGGTTTGTTATTTGGTATGTTAAGTCACATGGGAAGCACTGTCAATCAAACGTTAATAAACTTTCATAGATTATCATTGTGGGTAAATGCTATAACTGTTCTAAAATTCTATGAAATTCCCAAAGTTTTAATATGTCCTTCTATAATGTCATCACCTAAAATTCTGATTATTAAAATGTCGTGTCATAAAGGGGCGCCTGGGTGGCTCAGTTGGTTGAGCAGCCGACTTGGGCTCAGGTCATGATCTCGCGGTTCATGAGTTCGAGCCCCGCGTTGGGCTCTGTGCTGACAGCTCAGAGCCTGGAGCCTGCTTTGGATTCTGTGTTTCCCTCTCTCTCTGCCCCTCCCCCACTCGCACTCTGTCTCTCAAAAATAAATAAACTTTTAAAAAAAATTTTTTAAAATGTCATGTCATAAAAATAACCGAATTTCCTTGTCGACCACATTGTAATGAACTCTTATCAGAGTCTCATCAAACCATGCCCATTTTTGAGTCTTTTGTCATTTATAGCTACTGTTATGATGCTCTTGCAAAATATGTTTCAGCTTCAAGGATATTTGCAAAAATGGACTTTTGACAAATACAGATTACTGATACCCTTAAGGTCATAAAACTAAACTGAGTAAGGATTTCCATAACGAACTGGAAAACTGCATTCAAATAGAACAAAAATTAACAACATGGGAGTATGTGAATTATGGAAGATGATCATAGATTTTATGACACTTGTTTGAAAATATTGCTGTTTCTCTGATGTTTGCTCTTCCAGATTTAAGGAAACGTTTTCTCCTTAGGTATCTATAACTTACAGAAATGTGAAAACATACAACTCATTGGGTGTTGTATGTAAGCGATGAATCACGGGAATCTACTCCCAAAACCAAGAGCACACTGTACACACTGTATGTTAACCAATTTGATAATAAATTATATTTAAAAAGTAAAATTACAACCACATATAAAAAAGAAACCTGTATCTAGAATAAAGATCTACTATAATTTAATTTAAAAACTAGAAATGTGATAAAATATTCCTTTTGAACAAATCGAAGCATTTATCTTTTCTCCCTACCTGAACCCTCCAGAATTCAGAAACTCTCAGTGAGTATTCTTTGTTTCATGGCAATTATTATTTACGTAAGTTCAATAACAATCTGTTCTCCTTATCACAGGACACCATTGGAAACATTGGTTATATTACCCAGGCTTTGACTGAAATGTCATGTTTGAGAGAGACATGCATAGACCAGACAGCTTTAAGGAACTAAGGTTGACTTTATGGAACCAATATAGCCCCTTGGAAATGTCACCTTGATAACTTGCTTACGGAATTCCCAGAAGCCTTACCAGCCCTGCAGACTGAAGCTAGACAACTTGAGGTAAACTTCAGAGAAATTGTCACAATAGTTCATACAGACGGTGACTCTATAGGCCACTCAAAAGGATCACCAGAGACATTTGAACTACAAACCAGAAAAATCCATCAGATAGATGCTGCTGCTACCTGCCCCCACTCCATCTGAGGATGCTTCAAGCCTGACATCTAAAATCTTCTCACTGGCAGCACTAGGGACTAAGGCATTGGGTTTATAATTTGCTCCAACCTCTATTTTTCTTTTATTTCCATAAAAATGCCTCTTATTGATTACCTGTTTGCTTGCCAACTAAGGCAGAGTCCATAGGATGGTTAATACCACTTGCTGCACCTATATTAACTCCTCTGGGGGAATAACAATCTATATAGATAAAAATCAGTCAGCAAGCCACTTGGCTACAAGAAGTCTCTCAACATCATATCCCCTTTCCCACGTGGCTGGGACTGATTTACTGATCTGTGCCTTTGGATACCCATCGATATCAGATCCATTTTAAAGGGAATGATGTATAAAATTATACCGTTACTCAGCCTTAAAATATACTTGGGGATAAAATTAATGATTTCATGTAGTACCAAACTATGTAGGAAAATATCCAAGTTCTACGATAAGGAACTATCTCTAATAGTTCCCCTCCATTAGCAGAAAAGACTAAATGTTGTGTCCTGCACCATGTCAAATCCTTCCATTCCAAAGCCCTTACTGCACCTTAATTCACTTTGAAGCAGTTACAAAAGATGGACCTCCACCCATGTTCCAGGAAAGAAGGATTGACAATGGGAAATTATAACAGAAAAAAAACTTAGCATGTCTGACTTCGTATTGCTTCTATTTCCCTTCCTGCTGTGATCTATAATTTAAATACTTCTTTTTAGCCCTGTATAAAGCCTTTTTAGCTAAGATTTGCAAAAACTGTTCTTTACCCAAAACCTACCTCACCTGAGGAAATAAATAAGTAGTTACAGTGGTCATCATCACAATTCTTTGAGATTGAGGAATGGTCA
The DNA here is from genome assembly GCA_030068075.1 of Paguma larvata. NCBI lineage: Eukaryota > Metazoa > Chordata > Mammalia > Carnivora > Viverridae > Paguma > Paguma larvata. The sequence goes on along the minus strand of CM057830.1, from coordinate 42,523,326 downwards.
AAATTCAGGGGAGATTTGAGGGGTACCTGGGTGGCTCAGTCAGTTAAGCCTCCGATTTCAGCTCAAGTTATGATCTCACGGTTCATGAGTTCGAGCCCCATGTTGGGCTCTGTGCAGACAGCTCAGACCCTGGAGCCTGCTTCAGATTCTGTGTCTCCCTCTCTCTCTACTCCTCTCCTGCTCATTCTCTCTCTGTCTCTCTGTCTCTCTCTCTCTCTCAAAAAAAAATAAACAAATGCACATTTAAAAATTTAAAAATTTAATTAAAAAAAACTCAGGGAGGATTTGAAACAGTACCCCATAGAGTTAATGGAATTAAAACAACAAAAAAGTTAAAAACTTGTTTTTCGGATAACTGTTTCGCCTAATCAGCTATTGTCTTTTCAGACCCCACTAACAAACTCACTAGCAATCTCTGGAGAAGGCTGGACTCATCAACTTATATGGTTCCATCCTAGTAAAAAGCAAGGCCTTACACTCCTTACCCAGAGATAACAAGCCAAGACCCCATCCAGGTTATACCAGCTCTCAGAGTATGCCCTTGCCCTTATCTCCTTCTCCTTGTCCTAAGATAACCTCCTTCCAGAGGCTGAACTTTGCCTCCTTGTATTGTTAAGATTTCATACCAAAGAAACATGAGAATATATGTTACATATATGTTAGCTCAATGCACATATTCCATCATTCCTCATAACTAATCAAAAATTTCCCTACCCATTTATCAAGATATATGTGGAGGTTTCTTTGCATTTTTCTTCTGAGTATATTCCAACATCACATTGGTTCCTTCAAATTGTACTTATTGGAATTCTTCTACTATCCATATATCTTTGTTATAAATGTTATAACACATGTAAAACTAAACAATCTAAGCCAAGCATGCATACTGTTTGCTCATCACTTGGACTCAACAGAAAACATACATCACTTTTAAGCTTCCCACCATTTATGATACAATAAATTTCCACCTTCAGTGAGGAATCCTAGGTTAAAAAATGTACATATATTCATAGCTAGCAATGAGGGACTTGACAGACTCAGAGTGGACAAACCAGTGACGCTGGCACTGAGGGACATAAAATAAGGCTGATCATCAATGCTTCCTGAGAAAATATTATTGATCAAAATGGGGAAAGATAGGAATATTTTCAACTTTAATGTTTGTGAACCCTGCTTCTGGGCCCCTAGGAATGCTATACTTTAACTTTTACCAAGGTCAGAATGCCTTCAATTTACGGGCTTTATTTCTGCCCTGAGCACACATTGTACATATGCTTCATTAGCAAATAACCAAAAAGAAACATTTCAAACTAAGAGTAAAAATCACCCCATGTTCCCATACCTCTGAATCCTGCAAACATGCACATACAAAAAGTATAAGATAAAGTCTGTAATTTTCTGGAATGTCCTTCCTCATGATGACTTTCACTCTTGATGTAACCAAAAACATATACAACCTGTATTAAACATTCCTCCTCCAGAGCTTTCTCTGCTTTGTGAAGATTGTGTATCCCGGGCAACTGTCCTTACTTGGGCTCAAATAAAACTCTCTTCCTATTCTTTTAGAACTTCTAAAAGATTTGTTCATTTTGTGTTGACAATAGCAAGAACTATGAAAATCATAACTTGAATGAAAAAAGATAATCAAGTAGCACCAACATAGAGATGAATAAGATGTTGTAATTAATGTTGTAATTAAGTGACAAATATTTTAGAGCAACCATCATAAAAATGTTTCAATAAGCAATTACAATCTGTATTGAATCAGATGAAAAAATAGAAATCTCATAGATAAATAGAAGTTTTTTTTTAAAGGCAACTATGGAACTGAAAAAAAGAACAGCAGCAGGAATTTTGCAATACTGTTGGATGAGCTGAAAAGAAGAGTGGAGATTATAGAAGTTAGCATTACTCAAGCATTGATTAATAGAATTTACCCAATTTCAGCAAGAGAGAAGTAATAAAGAGAGAGAGAGAAAGAGAGAGGGAGAGAGGATCCTTCCTCAGAATTTTAGGATAATAACAAAAGTTCTAAAATTCCATATGGTCAGAGTTCCAGAAAAAGAAAGTGGAATAAAAAAAATTATAATAAGAAATGGTAAGTTAAAAATGTCAAAATATAAGCTCAGAGAGTCTAGAAAATAAGTGAATTGCATAACCCAATTAAATCTATGCCAAAATACGTCAGAGGCAATCCTTTAAAACTAAAGACAACAACACTGAAAGCAGTTAGAATAGAATGATACAGTGATTATAGATAAACATCAATATTTGTGATGGTAAATTTCTTATCTGACTAATGAGGGGGTATTAAGAAGTGTCCTGATATTTTTTAAGTGTTCAAAATAGTGCTGTGAACCATGAGTTTTGTATCCAGTAATACTATCGTTAATGAATGAAGGAGAAAATTAGACATTCTCAGGCAAAGGAAAACAAAGAGAATTTGTTACTCTCAGAGCTATGCTGAGAGAATACTCCGAGTAGGTGCTTAAAACAGAAAAGAAATGATAAAGGGACACTTCTGGGGCATCAGAAAGAAAGTGTAGTAGAAAGAGCATACATACGGGACATAAAATAGGCTCCTGAGTTGGAGAAATCACATTGCATGATTAAAACAAAAAATCATAAAACTATCTGATAATCTAGGCTATTTAGTTTAAAAGTAGGAAAGGGACCTAAATAGCAGTGAGGTTTCCACATTTCAGTGGAAATGATCAAACTCCTATCTGAAAACTGTGGTAAGTCACATATGTATATTGTGAATCCCAAAGCAACCAATGAGAAAACTTTACAAGACAAAACACTCAAAAATACTATTAAAAAAAACAAGATGGAATCCTATAGGGTTTAAGGCACAGGAAAGCAAGACAGGAGGAACATTTGAATGAGATACACAGGAAACAAAAGAAAAATAATAAATTGGTAGACATAAACACTAGCATACCAATAATTACCATAATTTAAAATGACAATGTCAATTAAAAGATATTAGCAGTATCACAGTAAGTCACACAACTAACCATACAACGTTTATATGAAAATCACTCCAATTTCGATAATAAAAATGAATTAATTGTAAAAAGGATGGAAAATATCATATCACGCAAACATTAATTAAAAAGCAGTTGTAGCTGTATTAACTACTTAGACTTCATCACAGAGAAAATTAGCAGAGATCAAAATAAAACATATATAACAATAAAAGAATCAATCCTCCAGGAACAGTTTTTTTTGATCTCTCTAATCCACTTCTCCTACTGTGTGTATGGATCTTTCTCTGCCTTCCAGAGACCTCTGTTCCTACTTCTGTCATAGCAAGCACCATACTATTTTGTTTATTATGTTTTTGTATCATTGACCCTAAAAGATTGTAGGTACTTTGGAGAGCCTAATTCATCTCTATATCCTCAGAGTCCAGTACAGTACCTGGTGTCCAGCCGGTTCTCGGTCAATAACTGCCTTTGACTGAAATTCGGGCCAGTAAAGGCTGTTTTGATAGGGTCAAAGGAAGGGTCTCTACATCACATTCAACAAGTGGCCAATCAGGCTGATGCAACGAGGCTGCTCGGTAACTTACTAGGAAACGAGGGGCGGTGGGCACGCACTTGAAAGGCTGCAGGCACCATGGGCAGGGTGAGAAACGGCGCGAACACCCAGCAGCCGCGCGGGCGAAAGCGACCCGGGGATCTCGCCGCCCCCTGCAGAGCCGTCGCGGTCATGGGCGCGCGGCGCCCCCCTTTCCAAGTCCGCGTGGGAAGCCAGGCGGCAGGGAGGAAGCCGGCGGCCGCCCGGCGGGATTCCGCAAGGTTGCGGCGGAAGCGCTGGTGGCGGCGCGCCCGGGAGGCAGGCTCCAGAGGCCCGCTGCCAGCCCCGAAGCCGCCGGCACCCACCGCGTCCCCCGGCGAGATGGACCTGGGCGCACAGCGGGAGCGCTGGGAGACGTTCAGGAAGCGGAGGGGCCTCAGCTACGAGGGCGCCGCCAAGTTCCTGCTGGACACCTTCGAGTACCCGGGCCTGGTGTACCATACCGGCGGCTGCCACTGCGGCGCGGTCCGCTTCGCCGTCTGGGCCCCAGCAGACCTGCGCGTGGTGGATTGCAGCTGCAGGCTGTGCAGGAAGAAGCAGCACCGGCACTTCCTCGTCCCGGCCTCGCGCTTCACTCTCCTGCTGGGCGCCGAGAGCATCGTCACGTACCGATCCCACACGCACCCGGCGTTGCACAGCTTCTGCAGCAGGTGCGGGGTGCAGAGTTTCCACGCGTCTGTCTCTGACCCCGGGGTTTACGGCGTCGCCCCGCACTGCCTGGACGCGGGCACCGTGCGCAGTGTGGTCATCGAGGAGGTCGACGGTGGCGACTGGGGGGAGGAGGCCACGAAGGAGCTCAAGGCCATGCAGAACGTGTCACCCGAGTGAGCCCCTGCCTCTCCTTCTGAGCAGGGTCAGTGACTGGGGCCGCCACGCACCTGAAACGTGCAGGTGCGCCTCGAGGGGGCCACCTCAGTGCTTGTGAAGGAATTACTACATGAAAGAGGTCGGTTTCTGGACTGGGGAACCCGTGATACCGCGCCACGCTTCCACCCCTTCCCTCTCAGTGTGTTTCAACGGACTTGCTTATAATAAAAAAACTGAGCACACTTGTATCTGTGAACAGCCCTTATCTTCCAATCCAGTCAGCAAGCATGTCGCTACCTTTTCAGGTCGCATTGCATAACACTCACTTGTATTCTTCCTACAGTTCTCACAGATCATTTTCAGATTATTCGTATGTACTGTACCGTTATGGTGCTATTGTGAACAAAATTGTTTTTAATGGTCGCATCTAGCATGTAAGACCACTCCCTGTATCCAAACACTTTTGTGAACTTTTACGAGGACGTTTTCTATTGATTATCTGTGTGCATGTGTGTGTTAGGTAGCACTCATGTTTTCCTTACTTGGAGATGTGCGATATTTTTGGCCACATTGTTAATTTAATGTATTGGTATATAGTAGGTTTAAGGTTCATTAGTGCCACATACCTCATTGCACCTATGTTTTCAAATGATGTTGCCATTTTGCTCGGTTTTCTTTTAGAAACTGACTCTGGGAAGGGGGATGGGGAGACAAGAATGAGAAAAGATATCTGTGCACTGTATGTACGCCATCTTTGATGTTTTGAAATTCCTGTCTTGTACTTGTATTAAGTATTGAGAAATTAGTAAATACTTTTTAAAATGAGATTACGTGGTTTGATTTATATTTGCAGCAGGGCTTGTCTAGGACAAGCATTGGCTGTTGAAGGCATTTGGTCTTATTTTTTTGAGAAAATGGTGGTGTCTTTGGTGTCTGTAGTGGCAAAAAAATTCTCTAGATCCCCTATCTTTTTGAGAAGGAAAATAGTAGAGTGTTACAGGTTCAACCTCCTGAGAAGACTATGTTTGCATTCAGGCACTGCTACCTACTACATAGATAACTTATGTGGAGTTGCTTAAGGTCTGTATTCCTGAATTTTATCTTCTGTAAATAACATTAACAGCTAACAGATATATCGTTTTCAGGGTTAGTATAGTACTTTGTGCTTATTAAGTCAGTGAATGCTTGTTTCCTCTTTTCCATTGATTTGCAATCTCAAAATATCCTCCTATCAAGTCACCCCATAATGTAGGAGGATCTTCAGATAGCTGAGATTTAGCCATGATAGGTATACCATCTCATACTGGCTTCGTGTTTAAGATCAGAAGACAGTGTGATACCGGGGGAAAGTAATTAGTATAGCAATATATAAAAATCATAAACCCAGAAAGAAATCAACAGGAGATAATGTGGAGGACGACAGTGAGGTTCTCAGTAAAATTGAGAGGAAATACGGATTTTCTCTAAGTGTGAGATGTTAAATGAAAGCAGAGATATACAAATTTTATTTAAGGAATAAGACTGATATATACAGTGTAATTGCATGTATAAACTGATTTTTTAAAAACAGGTGATAGTAAACTGTATTGTTTAGGGGCATATATATGTTGGAAGAAAAACAATAAAGAAATACAAGGAAATAATTAAGCAAGGATCAGATTAGGCCTTACTCTACAGAGGAGGGATGGCTTTGTGATTTAAGTGGGGAACATGTCATGCGTTCCTGTTACCTGCTCCAGACTTAGTCCATAAAATAATAACCATTTTATTAGATACATGGAATATCAGAGTAAGAAATTCTGAAAGAGCACAGTGGATACGACTTGTTTCACATGATGCCTGTGGCCTCAGTGGGAAAAAAACTGAATGGCAGGGGACTGGAGCCATCTGAAGGCTCAATTATTCACATGACTGGCACAGGTATTGAGAAGTCTGGAAGACTAGGATTGACAAGTAGAGTGCCTACATGTTACCTCACTGTGTAGTTTGGTTTCCTCACAACATAGCAGCCCTCACAGTAATCAGGCTTCATATGTCATGACTCAGGTTCCAAGGAAGAGTGTTTCTGTAAGTAATGTGGTAGTGGTATCACTTTTTATGACCAAGACTCAGAAGTCATGTCACCTTACTTACTTCTGTCATTCTCTATAAATTATAAGTGAGTCACAGGTCCTTCCAGATTCAACTTAAGGGGATTAGACTTCATTTCTTACAGGGTAAGATGGAAACTTTTATAAGAGCATGAGAGATGGGCGATACTATTGTGGCCATCTTTGGAAAATACGGTCTTTCTCTTTTTTCATGTTTCAAGTTTTTATTTAAATTCTGGTTACTTAACATACAGTGTAATATTGGTTTCAAGAGGATAATTTAGTGACTCATCACTTACATGTGACACCTAGTGCTCATCACAAGGGCTCTCCTTAATACCCATCACCCATTTAGCCCAGCTCCCACTCAACACCCCTCTAGAAGCTCTCAGTTCATTCTCTATAGTTAAAGAGTCTCTTATGGTTTACCTCCCTCTCTTTTTTTTCTTTCCCCTATGTTCATCTGTTTTTTTTTTCTTAAATTCCATACATGAGCGAAATCATATAGTATTTATCTCTCTCTGATTTATTTTACTTGTCATAATACATTCTAGCTGCATCCACATCATTGCAAATGGTAAGGTTTCATTCTTTTTATGGATGAATAATATTCCATTATATATGTATATATACAATTCTATATATTCTTTATCCATTCATCACATCTTCTTTATCAGTCGATGGATACTTGGGCTCTTTCCATAATTTGGCTATTATTGATAATATTGATATTACTGCTATAAACATGGGAGTGCATGGGTACTTTCAAATAAGTATTTTTACATCCTTTGGGAAAATACATTCTTTCACAGTGGGCTTTTAGGTAGCTGTTTATGCTTAATTCAGATGGTTACTCTATAATTATTTAATAGTTTATGTATAGTTTATGTACAATTAGTGTATGATTTAATTCACAATATAAAAAAGGGTGATTCTGACTCTTATCTTGGAGCAAGCCCAAAGCCAGACTAAATGCATTACTGGAGGAATAGAGAGAAGAGAGAATATAACAGCCAGTAGGAAGCTGGTTGTTTAGTCCTAGAGCAAAACTTGGAAATGTCCATCCAAGAACAATCCAAGTCAGAAGAAGTCCAGAAGATCATAACTATTTCTGATCCCACTGGAAAAGTTTAACCTATTGCTACTTGGACATATTGGACTTCCTTGACACAATGTAACTGAATGCCCCTTCCTCTGTCCTTTCTAAGTTTTCATTCTACAGATATTTACTGAGTGTTTACCATGTACTAGACAGAATGTTATAAGGACTTAAGGCTATGGGGAAAAAAAGATAGATAAAGATGTTCAAGTGTCAATATTTAGGTAGTTATAAAATACTGTCTTCTAATTTAGAAGATCCATTCCTCTTTTTACACAGAGAAAAGTATTTATAGAATATACACAAATGGAAATGAGAAGGGAATCAAAGCATGTCACAAAAAATGATATAAACATGATGGCAGTAATAGTGGAAATGAGTAATAGTGGAAGGTATAAGACATACAAAAAGCAATTAACAAAATGATAATTCTAAGTTCCCTATCAGTAATCCTTAATATGTTACTGGATTAAGTATGTCAGTCAAAAGATGCAAACTATCAGAATGGATTTAAAAAACAGGATTCAACTATATGCTGTCTATAAGAGACTCACTTTAAATCTAAGGACATGCACAGGTAGAAAATGAAATGATTGAGAAAGATATTCCATGCAAATAGTAAACAAAAGAGAGCAGGGGGCACCTGGGTGGCTCAGTTGGTTAAGCGGCCAACTTCAGCTCAGGTCATGATCTCACGGTGTGAGTTCGAACCCCACATCGGGCTCTGTGCTGATGGCTCAGAGCCTGGAGCCTGCTTCAGATTCTGTATCTCCCTCTCTCTCTGCCCTTCCTTTGCTTACACTCTGTCTCTATGTCTCTCAAAAATAAATTAAAAAAAAAGAGAGAGCAGGAGCAGCTATATTAATATCAGGGTAAATAGACTTTATGTCAAAAACTGTCACAAAAAACAAAGAGGGACATTGTGTAATGACAAAGGTGTTAGTACACAAGAAAATAAAACAATTTTAAATATATATGTATCAAAGATCAAAGCTATTAATATATGAAGCAAATATTGACAGACTTGAAGGAAGACATAGGCAGTTTTATAATAATAGTAGACTTCAATACCCCACTCTCAATAATGGATAGTACAACCAAACAAAATATCAATAAGGAAACGGAGGACTTGAATAACGCTGTAGACCAACTGGACCTAACAGCCATGTACAGAACACTCCACCACCAACAGCAGAGTATACGTTTTTATCAACTACACATGGAACATTCTCCAGAATAGATTATATGTTGGGCTACAAGTCTTAATAAATTTTAAAATATTAAACTCATACAAAGTATCTTTTCCAATCACAATAGAATGCAAATAGAAATCAATAGCAGAAGGAAAACGGGAACATTCAAATAGGTAGAAATTGAATGATAATTGAAACAAAAAAATGAATCAAATAAGAAATCACAGGAAAATTAGAAAATACCTTGAAACTAATGAAAACAAAAGCACAACATAAAAAAAACACAGGTTGAAGCAAAATCAGTGCTAAGAGGGAAATTTATACTTATTAAGTCCATACATTGAAAAAGAAGAAAGATATCAAATCAACAACCTAACTTTACATCCTAAGGAACTAGCAAAATAAGAACAAACTACATCTAAAGCTAACAGAATGACTCTTTGCTGCATTCTCTGCAACCAGACTGTTGAAATTCTAGAAAATGTTGACATCGCTCTGAAGGGATGTACTTTTATTTGTGAAGGGCCCCAGAGGAACTCTGTGGAGGAACTTCAATAACATCAATGTAGAACTCAGTATCGGAAAGAAAAAGAAGAGGCTCTGAGTTGACAAATGGTATGGAAATAGAAAGGAACTGACTACTGTTCACACTATCTGTAGTCATGTGCAGAAAATGATCAAGGGTGTTACACTGGGCTGCCAGTTACAAGATGAGGTCTGTGTATGCTCGCTTTTCCATGAATGTTGTTACTCAGGAGAATGGTTCTCTTTTTGAAATCCAAAAAAATACATCTTTAGGTTTCAGTGACACCAGGAATTGCTTGTTCAGTATTTCAAGCCCAGAAAGATGAGTTAATTCTTGAAGGAAATTACCTTAGACTTGTATCAAATTCAGCTGCTTTGATTTAGCAAGCCACAATAGTTAAAAACAAGGTAAAAGAAAATTTCTGGATGGTGTCTATGTTTCTGAAAAAGGAACAGTTCAGTAGGCTAATTAATAAGATCTAAGTTGTCCAGCTATAGAAACAGAAGGATACCAGATGATTTTTCAGATTTATTTGTGATATTTTAAAGATGCAATAAAATCTGTGTATTGATATGGGACAAAAACAAAACAAAACAAAAGCCAGCCAAACAAAAAACAAAGCTAGCAGAATGAAGGAAACAATAAAGATTAGAGAAAAGATAAATGAAATAGAGAACAAAAAAGCAACTGAGAAAATCAAGAGAACTAAGTGTTGGTTTTTTGGAAAGATCAACAAAACTGACAAATCATTATCTAGATAGACTAAGCAGAAAAGAACATTCAAGTAATTAAAATCAAAAATGAAACATGGCACATTACAACTATTTTATAGAAATAAAAAGTACTATAAAATACTGTAACAAACTGCACACTAACAAAATGTATAGTCTAGATTAAATTGATAAATTCCTAAAAGCACACAACATACCAAGCCCGATTCATGTAGAAAATCTGAACAGACCTATAATCGGCAAGGGGATTAAATCAGTAATCTAACATCTCCCAACAGAGAAAAGCCCATGACAAATGACTTTATTGAATTCTGCCAAGTATTTAGAGAAGAATTAACATGAATCTTCCTCAGACAATTGCAAAAACATTAAAGAGGTGAGAACACTTCCAAACTCATTCTATGAAGTCAGAACTACTTTGATACTAAACCTAAACTCATTACAAGGAAAGAAAACTACAGTCTAATATCCCTCATGAACACTGATACGAAAAAACCACAGTGAAATATTAGCAAGCTGAATTCGAAAGCACATTAAAAGAGTTATACACCATGACCAAGTAGGATTGATTCCTGGAATGCAAGAATGCTTCCATATAAGAAAATAAATCAGTGTAATTCACCACACTAACAGAATGAAGAAAAAATGACACATAATCATCTCAATTATACAGAAAACTCAACTAAGTTCAACACTTCCTTATAATAAGAGTACTCAACAAACGAAGTAGAAGGAAATTACTTCAGCATGATAAAAGCCATATATGAAAAGCTCATAGCAACCATCATACTTAATGATGAAATACTGAAAGCATGTCCTCTAAGATCAGGAACAAGATATAAATGATTTTTAATGTCTGAGGAATATTCCAGTGTGTGTGTGTGTGTGTGTGTGTGTGTGTGTGTGTGTGTGTACCACATCTTCTTTATACATTCATCAGTTGATAGACACTTGGGCTGTTTCCATAATTTGACTATTGTAGATAATCCTTTTATTCATTTGGGGTGCGTATACCCTTTGAGTTAGTATTTTGTATCCTTTGGGTAAATACCTAGCAGTACAATTGTGTAAATCTTGCCATTTGCAGTGATGTGGATGGAATTAGAGAGTATTATGCTAAGCGAAGTAAGTTACTCAAAGAAAGACAAATATTATATGATTTCACTCATATGGAGAACTTAAGAAACAAAACAAAGGAGAAAATGGGGGGAAGAGAGAGAGAGAGAGAGAAAGGCAAACCAAGAAACATACTCTTAACTATGGAGAACAAACTGATGGTTATTAGAAGGGAGGTAGGTGAGAGGGATGGGTGAAATAGGTGATGGGGATTACGGACTGTACATGTTGTGATGAGCACTGGGTATTGTATGGAAGTGTTGAAGTACTATATTGTACACCTGAAATGAATATTACACTGTATGTTAAATAATTGGAATTTAAATAAAAAAAACTTTTAAAAAAGAGATAAATATGACTGCTTTTGCCACTTCTATTTAACATGGCACTGGAACTCCTAGCCAGAGAAATTTAGTAAGAAAAAGAAAGAAAAGGCATCCGAGTGGATGGCTCAGTCGATTAAGTGTCCGACTTTGGCTCAGGTCATGATCTCACAGTCTGTGAGTTCGACCCCCGCGTCAGGTTCTGTGCTGATAGCTCAGAGCCTGGAGCCTGCTTCAGATTCTGTGTCTCCTCTCTCTGTTCTTAACCCGCTCATGCTCTGTCTCTCTCTCCTTTGAAAATAAATAAACATTAAAAAAATAAAAGTCATCCAAATTTCAAAGGAAAAAGTAAAATTATCTCCATTTACTAATGACATGATCCCATATGTACAAAACTCTAAAGATTTCATAAAAATATTACAAGAATTAATCAATGAATTCATCAATGTTGCAGGATACAAAGTAAATGGTCAAAAACCAGTTGTGTTTCTATACATTAGCAGTGAACAATTCAAAAAGGAAATCAAGAAAAATTCAATTTATAAAAGCATCAAAAAGAATAAAATGATAAGAGAAAAGGTGATGGCAGCGGAGTCGGAGGACCCTAGGCTCACCTCATCACACAAACACAATGAGATAACTATCAAATCATCCCAAATACCTCACAAATCCAACTGAAGACTGACATAACACCTCCACAACTAAAGGAAGAGAAGAGGCCATATCAAAGAAGGTAGGAAGTGTGGAGACATGGTTTAGGGGAGAAATGCATCGGGTGCTGCAGAGGGGAAGGAGCCATGGTCATGGAGAAAGGTGAGAGAGAAAGATGAGCACACCAAGGAACGCACAAGGAGAATCTTTCCCCAAAACCACTGGCTTGTAAAATGAGAAGGGATGAACATGGATGCTAAAATTCTCAACAAGATACGACCAAATTGAATCCAACAGCACATTTAAAGTATCATTCACCACAATCAAGTGGGATTTATTCTTGGGCTGCAGGGATGGTTCAATATTTGCAAATCAATCAATGTGATACATCACATTAATAGAAGAAAGGATATGAACCATATGATCCTCTTAATGGATGTAGAAAAAGCATTTGACAAAATACAGCATCCATTTTGATAAAACAAAGTAGGGATGGAGGGAACATAACTCAACATCATAAAGGCCGTATATGAAAGACCCACAGCTAATATCATCCTCAACAGGGAAAAACTGAGAGCTTTTCATTTACAGGCAGGAACAAGACAGGGATGTCCACTCTCACCACTGTTGTTTCATATAATATTGGAAGTCCTAGCCTCGGCAATCAGACAAAAAGGAAATAAAATGCATTCGAATCAGCAAGGAAGAAGTCAAACTTTTACTAACTGTATAACACATAATACTGTATGTAGAAAACCTAAAAGCCTCCACCAAAAAATTGCGAGAACTGATATGCGAGTTCAGTAAAGTCACAGGACACAAAAATCAATGTACAGAAATCTGTTGCATTTCTATACACCAATAATAAAGCAGCAGAAAAAGAAATCAAGAAATCAATCCCATTTACAACTGCATTAAAAACAGTAAGATACCTAGGAATAAATCTAACCAAACATGTAAAATATTTGTAATCTGAAAACTATAGAAAACTTATGAAAGAAATTGAAGATAACACAAAGAAATGGAAAAACGTTCCATGCTCATGGATTGGAAGAACAAATATTTTTAAAATGTCTAAATTACCCAAAGCAATTTACACATTTAATGCAATATTTATCAAAATACCACCAGTATTTTTCACAGAGCCAGAACAGACAATCCTAAAATTTGTTTGGAACCACAAAAGACCCCAAATAGCCAAAACAATATTGAAAGAGAGAAGCAAAACTGGAGGCATCACAATTCCAGACTTCAAGCTATATTACAAAGCTGTAATCATCAAGGCGGTATGCTACTGACACAAACACAGACACATAGACCAATGGAACAGGATAGAAAACTCAGAAATGGACCTGTGACTATATTTGGTCATCTCATCTTTGACGAAGAAGGAAAGAATATCCAACGAGACAAAGTCACTCTCTTCAACAAATGGTATTGGGAAAATTGGACAGCAACATGCAGAAGAATGAAACTAGACCACTTTCTTACACCATACACAAAAACAAATTCAAAATGAATGAAAGACCTAAATGTGAGACAGGAAACCATCAAAATCCTACAGGAGAAAACAGGCAGCAATCTCTTTGACCTCGGCCGCAGCAACTTCTTACTTGACATGTCCCAGAAGGCAAGAGGAATCATCAAGATAAAAAGCTTCTATACAGCAAAGGAAACAATCAACAAAACTAAAAGACAGCTTACAAAATGGGAGAAGATATTTGCAAATGACATATCAGATAAAGGGTTAGTATCCAAAACCTATAAAGAACTTATCAAACTCAACACCCTAAAACCAAATAATCCAGTTAAGAAATGGGCAGAGGACACAAATAGACATTTTTCCAAAGAAGATATCCTAATGGCTGACAGACATATGAAAACATGCTCAACATCAGTCATCATCAGGGAAATGCAAATCAATACTACAATGACATACCACCTCACACCTGTTAGAATGGCTACCTTTAACAACACAGGACACAAAAGATGTTGGTGGGGATGCAAAGAAAGGGGAACACTCTTACACTGTTGATGGGAATGCAAACTGGTGCAGCCACTGTGGAAAACAGTATAAAGTTTCCTCAAAAAGTTAAAAATAGTTCTTCTACCCTATACCCAGAAATTGCACTAGTATATATTTACTCAAAGGATATAAAAATGATTTGAAGTGATACATGCCCCCTGATGTTTATACCAGCATTACCAACAATAGCCAAATTATGGATAGAACCCAAATGTCCATCGACTGATGAATGGATAAAGAAAAAGTGGTATATATATACAATGGAATACTTCTCAGCCATAAAAAAAATGAAGTCCTGCTTTTTGCAATGACATGGATGGAGCTAGAGTGTATTATGGTAAGCAAAATAAGTCAGTCAGAGAGAGACAATCACCATATGATTTCACTCATATGTGGAACTTAAGAAACAAAACAGACGAACATAGGGGAAAGAAAAAAAAGAGGGATGCAAACCATAAAAGATACTTAACTATAGAGAACAAACTGAGGGTTGCTGGAGGGTAGGTGGGCAGGGGATTGGCTAAATGGATGATGGGCATTAAGGAAGGTACTCATTGTGACGATCACTGGGTGTTATATGTAAGTGATGAATCAGTAAATCCTACTACTGAAACTAATATTACACTATATGTTAACTAAATAGAATTTAAATGAATAGTTTAAATTAAAAATAAAAATAAAAATAGAAATACCATCTGATGCAATAATTCCACTACTGGGTATTTACCCAAAGAATAAAAAAAATAATTCAAAAAGATAATATGCACCCCTATGTTTATTGCAGGATTATTTACAATAGCCAAAATATTGAAGCAACCTAAGTTCTATCAATAGACGAATGGATAAAGAATATGTTGTGCAGAAACACATACACACACACATACACACACACAAGGACACACACACACACAAGCACACACACTGAAATATCAGAGAGCCAGAAAAAAAAAAAAGATGATATCATGCCATTTGCAATAACATGCATAGGCCTAGAGAGTATTATGCTAAGCAAAATAAGTCAGACTGAGAAAGACAAACACCATATGATTTCACTTATATGTGGAATTTACAAAACCAAATGAATAAAATAAAAAGCGGAATCAGACATATAAATACAGAGAACAAACTAATGGTTGCCAGAGGGCTGGAGGTGAGGGATGGACACAGCTCTGTGTAATTAATGAATCTTTTGTAGGCACTAAAAGGCACAGAAGAGAATTTCTGGGAGCATCATCAGAAGTCAGAGACAGATCATTCTTGTCTTCATACGGTGCAGGGAGGAATTCCTTGGCATCTGGCTGTCTTCTCAATTATGATGCTTTCATCAATAGTAACAGTTTCAGGCATCACACCTAGGCACAATATATAATAGTTTATTTTCAAATTGGTTTACATATAACACCCAGTGTTCATCCCAACATGTGCCCTTTTTAATGCCCATCACCCCCTCTCCCCCCTCCCTCATCCCCCTTACCCTCAGTTTTTTTCTTAGTCTTTGAGAGTCTCATGTTTTATCTCCCTCCCTCTCTGTGTCTTTTTTTCTTTTCCCCTCTTCCCCTCCCCCTGGTTTTTGCTTAGTCTCACAAAGTCCACCTATTCGTGGAAACATATGGTATCTGTCTTTTTCTGACTGACTTATTTCACTTAACATAATACCCTCCAGTTCCATCCATCTGGCTACACATGGCCAGATTTCATTTTTTCTCATTGCCACGTAGTAGTCCATTGTATATAAGTACCATAACTTCTTTATCCATTCGTCAGTTGATGGGCACTTGGTCTCTTTCCATGATTTGGCTATTGTTGAAAGTGCTGCTATGAACATTGGAGTACACGTGCTCCTATGCATCAGCATTTCTGTGTCTCTTGGGTAGATTCCTAGCAGGGCAATTGCTGGATCATAGGGTAGCTCTATTTTCATTTTTTGAGGAACCTCCACACCGTTTTCCAGAGTGGCTGCACCAGTTTGCATTCCCACCAACAGTGTAGGAGGGTGCCTACTTCTCCACATCCTCGCCAGCATCTATAGTTCCCTGATTTGTTCATTTTAGTCATTCTGACTGGTGTGAGGTGGTATCTCAGTGTGGTTTTGATTTGTATTTCCCTGATGATGAGTGACATTGAGCATTGTTTCATGTGTCTGTTGACCATCTGAATGTCCTCTTCGGAGAAGTGTCTATTCATATCTTCCGCCCATTTCTTCACTGGATTCTTCGCTTTTCGGGTGTGGAGTTTGGTAAGTTCTTTATAAATTTTAGATATTAGTCCTTTATCCGATATGTCATTTGCGATGATCTTTTCCCATTCCGTTGGTTGCCTATTCGTTTTGTTGGTTGTTTCTTTTGCTGTGCAGAAGCTTTTTATCTTGATGAGGTCCCAATAGTTCATCTTTGCTTTTAATTCTCTTGCCTTTGGAGACGTGTCGAGTAGGAAATTGGTGCGTCTTAGGTCACAGAGGCTTTTTCCTGTTTTCTCCTCTAGGATTTTGACGGTTTCCTGTCTCACATTCGGATCTTTTATCCATTTAGAATTTATTTTTGTGAGTGGTGTAAGAAAGTGGTCTAGTTTCATTCTTTTGCATGTTGCTGTCCAATTCTCCCAGCACCGTTTGTTAAAGAGGCTGTCTTTTTTCCATTGGATACATTTTCCCGCTTTGTCAAAGATTAGTTGGCCATATACTTGCGGGTCCATTTCTGAGTTTTCTATTCTATTCCATTGGTCTATGTGTCTGTTTTTGTGACACCTAGGCACAATATAATCCAACAGGAAAAAGAAGGGCTGTTTTCCCTGGGCATGTGTTTTGGAGATTGAGGTATTATTTTCCATAAACTTGCCCCAAAATTCAAATTACACTTACCCCTCCTTAATCCTGAATATGATCTTGATTCATTTGGGATAATAAATTTTATCCTCCATCATTTTCCATTCCAGGAAAAAGTAAGTTCTTTTGCTATACTTTTTCATCCATTTTTTAACCTGATCTAGATTAGTAGGACAAGGATATTGATGAATTTTCCCTATATATCCTAGTACTCCCATCCTAACTACCCAATTTCATCTCACAATTTTGTGGATCTTGAATTGCCGCGCAGTGGGGATTTGGGGCTTGATGGTTGAGCAAGATAGACATCGACCTTGCTTTTAGGGAATTCAGTCACCTGGGGGACCCTGCTTTTAGAGATTCAGTCACCTGAAGACAATAAATAAAGAATCTTCGATTTTGACAAGCGTGCTGTGTGATAGGCAAAATTCTCCTTGACTCTGGAACAGTAGGCTGTTTATGGAGTATAGTCTTCTTAAGTTACCAGTATATTCAGATGTGAAGGATGAGTAGGAGGCCAGTGGGAAATAGGTAGATTTGTCAAAGCAGAACAGCACGCATGTGGTCTTGGGGACCAGAGAGCATGGAGTATTCAAGGAACAGACTCCATCCCTGGCCCTGATAGCAGTTCATGGAAAATATTGGTATACCCAGCTCATTCTCCTGAAAAACTATGAGAGTTTCATCTGATTAATGTGAATATGTTAAATAATATGGGCATAAGGCATGGCCACCTGGGTTTAATCCCAGCCCCACCCTTTGCTAACAGTATGACCTTTCCTCTCTTGTGGAATTAGTAAAATTATATCACCTGTTTCACTCAAAGAAGTCATAATGTTGCTGTGAGGATTAAATTAATAATTAATTAATTAAGGCACTTAAAACAGTGACTAGTACATTCTAAGGACTCAAAAATGGTATTATTATTTATGTGTAACTGGATATGGAGCTAATTGATTTGAAATCTGTGGCCAAAAATTTCAGACATCATTGCTTATCTGGCATACACCTCCAAGTTGGAACACATAGTTCCTGCATTAACATTATATGAAACTCTCTCTAGAGTGTATGTATGATGGGGGCGTGTACACATATATTTCCATCCAGGCAGCTTATGATGCAAAATCAGACACAACTTTTGGATTTTTTTATGTTAAGGTAATTTGAAATTTATAGAAATGCTGTAAAAATAGTAGAGGAATCCCCATTTACTCTCTATCCCTTTACTCAAATTTCTCAATTGTTATCATTTTACCACCTTTGCTTTATTGTTCATTCTCTCTCTCTCTCTCTCTCTTTCTCTCTCTCTCTCTCTCTCTCTCTCTCTCACACACACACACACACACAACTATTGTTTTCTGTTAGTAAGTTGCAGATTTCATGTCCTTTTATGACTAAATGTTAATCATGGTTCCTAAGAAAAAGTATAATTCTCAAAATAAGGACATTCACATTGATGAAAGTATTATTTAATCTACAAATTTTATATAAATATCACCAAGTTTCCCAGTACTTTTCATACCATGTTTTTTTCTGATCAAAGATCCATTTCTGGATAATGCATGGTACTTAATTGTCATGTCACTTTAGACTCCTTTCTGGACCAGTTTCTTTTTAATTTTTTTTTAATATTTATTCGCCTTTGAGAGAGAGAGTGCGCGCGCGCATGAATGGGGGAGGGGCAGAGAGAGACAGAGACACAGAATCCGAAGCAGGCTCCAGACTTGTCAGTGCTAGCTGTCAGCACAGAGTCCAAGTGAGGCTCAAACTCGTGAACCGCGAGATCATGACCCGAGCCAAAGTCGGACGCTTAACTGATTGAGCCACCCAGGAACACTTGGACCAGTTTCTTAGGCTTTCCTTGTCTTCAACACCTTAACATTTTTCAAAACTAGGGGCTAATTTTGCAGAATGCCACTCATGTTGGGATTGTCTGATTATTTTCTCATGATTCAATTGAGGTTAAGCATATTTGACAGAAACATCACAAAAGTGATAGCATGTCTTTCGCATTACATGATAAAGGCAGGCATGTGAAATGAGCTTGCCCTAATATTAATCTGCATCAACCAACCAGATCACTTCGTTAAAATGGTGTCCACCAAGTTACTCCAATGTAAATTTACTACTTTCCATTGTCATTATTAATTATTCTGTAAGGTGATATTTTGAGAATATGTAAATATCTCTTTGATCATAAAGCTCTCATGGAGTAATTTTAGTACGCCTTTTCATTTACTTATTTATAGTACAGATTCAATTTATGGATTCTTATTTTATTCAATTATTTATAACTTATTATTTTCATTATTTACTCTTTTGTTTCTGGTTTATCCTATTTTATTTTTTCCAGATTTTTGAGATATAATAGACACATAACATTGTGTAAACTTAAGCTGTATAATGTGATGACTGAACACATACATATGTTACAAAATGATTACCATAATAAGGTTAGTTGACATATCCATCACACCACATCATTACATTTTTATGTGTGGTAAGAAAATTTAAGCTCTACCCTCTTAGCAACTTTGAAGTATATAATACAGTATTGTTAACTATAGTCATCGCACTGAATATTGCATCCTCAGACTTAACTAATAACTGGAAGTTTGTACCCTTTGACCAACATGTCCCCATTTCCCCCATTCCAGCCCCCGGTAACTACCATTCCACTCTCTGTTTCTATAAATATGAATTTGGAATTTTTTTTGGTTCCACATATAAGTGAGATCATATAGTATTTGTCTTTATCTGCCTGATTTATTTCACTTAGTATAATGCCCTCAAGGTCCATACATGTTGTTGCTAATGGAAGGATTTCTTCTTTTTTATATTTGAGCAATATTCATTTGCATATGTACACAGACACAAATTTTCATGTCTTGGTAATTTTGAGTAATGCTGCAACGAACATGGCGGTGCAAATATCACTTTGAGATAGTGATTTTGTTTCCTTTAGAGATAAATCAAGAAGTGAGATTGTTGAATCATATGGTGGGCTCTATTTCTAATTTCTTGAAGAATAATGTACTGTTTTCCATGGTGGTTATACCAATTTACATTGCCACCAATGGTGCACAAGTGTTCTCTTTTCTCCACATCCTCACCAATACTTGTTATCTCTTATGTTTTTGGTATTAGCCATTCCAGCAAGTGTGAGATGATCTCTCATTGTGGTTTTGACTTGCATTTCCCTGATGATTGGTGATGTAGTGCATCTTTTCATGTAATTTTTGGCCACTTTTATGTCATCTTTGGAAACATGTCTATTCAGTTCCTCTGCCCATTTTAACTTTTGATCGTTTGTTTTTGTTTTTGCTATTGAGTTGTGTGAATTCTTCATATATTTTGGATATTAACCGATTATCTGATATATGGCTTGCAAAATTTTTCTCCCATTCTGTAGGCTGACTTTTAATTTTGTTGATGGTTTCTTCTGATGTGCAAAAGCTTTTTAGTTTGATGTAATCCCACTTGTTTACTTTTTGCTTTTGTTGCTTCTGCTTTTGGTGTTATATCAAAAATAACACCAAAATTGCCAAGATCAATGTCACAAACCTCTTTCCCTATGTTGTCTTCCAGGTATTTTACAGCTTCAGGTCTTACATTTAAGTTTTTAATCCATTTCAAGTTAATTTTTGTGACTGTTGTAAGATAGGGGTCTAATTTCATTGTTTTGCATGTGAATATCCAGCTTTCCTAACACCATTTATTGAAAAGACTGTATTTTCCCCATTATGAATTCTTGGCTCTCTTGTCAAATACTAGTTGACCATATATGCATGGGTTATTTCTGGGGTCTTGATTTTATTCCATTGATCTATGCATCTGTTTTTATGCCATTACCATACTGTTCTGATTACTATGGCTTAGCAGTATAGTTTGAAATTAGGAAATATGATGCTTTTGGCTTTGTTCTTTCTCAAAATTGCTTTGGCTATTTAAGGTCTTTTATGGTTTCATATATATTTTAGGATTGTTTTTTCCATTTCTGTGTAAAATGACATTGGAATTTTTATAGAGATCGCATTCAATCTATAGATGGCTTTGGGTGGTATGGACATTTTAACAATATTAATTTTTATGATCCACAAATATTAGATATTTCTATTTATTTGTGCATTCTTTAGTTGTTTTCATCAACGTCTTATACTTTTTAGTGCAGAGATCTTTCACTTCCTTGGTTAAATTTATTCCTGTTTTATTGGTTTTGATGTTTATCGTAAATGGGATTTTTTTTAAACTTATTTATTTATTTTAAGAGAGAGAGAGCACGAGTGGAGGAAGGGCAGAGAGAGAGGGAGAGAGAATTCCAAGCAGACCTCGTGCTGTTAGCACAAATCCCAATGCGGAGCTCAAGCCCACAATCTGTGAGATCATGACCTGGGATTGTTTTCTTTATTTTTCTTTCAGATATTTTGTTGTCAGTGCATAGATATGCAACTGAGTTTTGTATGTTGATTATGTATCCTGAGACTTTACTGAATTCATTTATTAGTTGTAACAGTTTTCTTGTGGGGTATTTAGGATTTTCTATATACATGATTATGTTATCTGCAAACAGAGACAATTTTACATCTTCCTTTCTGATTTGGATGTCTTTCATTTCTTTTTCTTGCCTAATTGCTCTGGCTAGGATTTTCAGTACTATTTTGAATATAAGTAATGAGAATGGGCACCCTTGTCTTATTCCCAATTTAGAGAAATTTCTTTTAGCTTTTCACCATTGAGTATGATATTAGCTGTGAGGTTGTTATATTTGACCTTCATTATGTTGAGGTATATTCATTCCATACTCAATGTGTTGAGAACTTTTATCATGAAATCAAATATTTTTCTACATTTATTGAGAGGATCATATGATTTGTTTTAATTTTTTAATGTTTATTCTTGAGAGACAGAGAGAGAGAGACAGAGAGAGAGAGAGAGAGAGAGAAAGAGAGAGAGAGTGGGGGCTGGGCAGAGAGAGAGGGAGACACAGAATCAGAAGCAGGCTCCAGGCTTTAAGCTGTCAGCACAGAGTCCAACGCAGGGATTGAACTCATGAATTGCGAGATCGTGACCTGTGCTGAAGTTAGAAGCTTAACCAACTGAGCCACCTAGGCATCCCAAAGAGAATCATATGATTTTTATCTTTAATTCTATTAATGTGGTATATCACATTTTTTGATTTATTGAACTATCCCTCCATTCCAGAAATAATTCAAAATTGACCATGGAGTATGATCCTCTAATATGCTTTTGAATTAGATTTGCTAGAATTTTCTCGAGAATTTTTGTATCTATATTCATCAGTGATACTGGATTGAAGTTTTCTTTTTTTCATAGGGTTTGTAACTGGCTTTGGTATGAGAGTAATGCTGGCCTTCTAAAATGAATTTGGGAGTGTTCTATCTTCAATTTTCTGGAAAAGTTTGAGTAGGGTTGGCATTAATTCTTATTTAAATATTTGGTTGAATTCACCAGTGAAACCATTTGGTCCTGGATTTTCTTTGTTGAAACGGTTTCAATTTTTGCTTTGATCTCTTTAGTCATTATTGATTTATTGAGGTTTTTTGTTTTTTCATGATTCATTCTTTGCATATTGTAGTTTTCTAGGAATTTACCCATGGCTTCGAGATTATCCAATTTGTTGGTGTATAATTGTTCATAGTAGGCCTTTAACATCCTTTGTATTTTTGTGGTTCTAATTTAATTTTTAATTTTTTTCTATTTTAATCCCCCCTCTCTTTTGGTTAGTCTATTTAAGAGTTTTTCAATTTTTTTCAAAAAACCAACTCTTGTGGGTTTTTTTTTCCTATTGTCTTTCTAGTATTTATTTCACTTATTAATGCTCAAATCTTTTTTCCCTTCCCTTCTGTTAAGTTTGGGTTTTGTTTATTCCTATCTAATTCCTTGAGGTGTAAAGTTAGTTGTTTATCTGAGACTTTCCTTTTTCTTATGTAGGCATTTATTGTTACAACCTTTCCTCTTATAACTGCTTTTGCTGAACACGTTTGGGAGGAGTTTGACAAGATGGCATAAATGAAGGACCTTGAGCTCACCCCATCCCATGTTTACAACTAGATATCATCTACATCCAAGTCAATAAACCAGAGAGTGATCAGAACACTGGCAGAACAAACTACACAAGTAAATACAGAGAAGAAGCTACATCTGAAAGGTTAGGAAGGTCAGAAAGGTGGAGGGAGGTGTTGCCCACAGGAAGGAGTGAGCTGTGTGCAAGGAGAGGGAGAGAAATAGGCACTCACACAAGGGAGATCACACAAGGAAGACTAATCCCCATAACATGTGGCTTTAAAAACCAGAGCAGCTGAATTCAGAGATTGTAAAACGAGTGGTACTTGGAGGCTGGAGCTTTAAAAACCAGGTGATTCAGCAGTGGGCAAGCCAAGAGGGTGAGTGATAGTCCTTAAAAACACAGAAGCCCATGGGGCACCTGGGCTAGAGCCAAGGAGCAGTGCTCACAAACATTAAAAGTTGAAAATTTCCTTTTGCAACCTGGCAGCTGGGTATGGCCTGTGCTCTGCTTTAACAAAATTTGTCCTGAGCACTGGACTGAGGCTAAAAGTGTCTTTACAGTCCTGCCTCCCACAGGTGGCTCTGTGTTTATGCTGGGGATTAGGGGAGGAAAACAGCACCTGCCAGCTCCCTTATTTTCAAAGAAGTCCCTCAACATGCTCCAAAAACTGTATGAACATATCTGTCTCCTGTTTACCTCTGGCTTTGTGTAAACTTCTGTTTTTATGTTGCATCTCCATGGGCTGCTGTTTTTTTTTTAAGTTTATATATTCATTTTGAGAGAGAGAGAGAGAGAGAGAGGAGGGGAGGAGCAGAGAGAGTGAGAGAGAGAATCTCAAGTAGGCTCCACACTGTCAGTGCAGAGAATGATGAAGAGCTTGAACCTGCAAACCCTGAGATCATGACCTGAGCAGAAACCAAGAGTTGGTCACTTAACCAACTGAACCACCCAGGTACCCCAGAATATTCTAAAAGTTTTTTTCCATTTTGTATTGACAATTCTTAGCATAGTTGGCAGGATATTGGAACAACTTGTCTGAGAACACCTGGGGGTCCTTTAAAACTTGGTGCTTGGTACCAAAATGGGTCTCCTGTGCTCCTCCAACTTCTCAGCACCTCACAGATGAATCTTATAAGTTCTGATATCTGAACCTTCTCAATTTGAGTTGATGGTCATGACTTTTTTTTTAATTTTATAATAGTTTATTTTCAAATTGGTTTACATATAACACCCAGTGTTCATCCCAACATGTGCCCTTTTTAATGCCCATCACCCCCTCTCCCCCTCCCTCATCTCCCTCACCCTCAGTTTTTTCTTAGTCTTTGAGAGTCTCTTATGTTTTATCTCCCTCCCTCTCTGTGTCTTTTTTTCCTTTCCCCTCTTCCCCTCCCCCTGGTTTTGGCTTAGTCTCAAAAAGTCCACCTATTCGTGGAAACATATGGTATCTGTCTTTTTCTGACTGACTTATTTCACTTAACATAATACCCTCCAGTTGCATCCATGTTGCTACACATGGCCAGATTTCATTTTTTCTCATTGCCACGTAGTAGTCCATTGTATATAAGTACCATAACTTCTTTATCCATTCGTCAATTGGTCTCTTTCCATGATTTGGCTATTGTCGAAATTGCTGCTATGAACATTGGGGTACACGTGCTCCTATGCATCAGCATTTCTGTGTCTCTTGGGTAGATTCCTAGCAGGGCTATTGCTGGATCATAGGGTAGCTCTATTTTCATTTTTTTGAGGAATCTCCACACCGTTTTACAGAGTGGCTGCACCAGTTTGCATTCCCACCAGCAGTGTAGAAGGGTGCCTACTTCTCCACATCCTCGCCAGCATCTATAGTTTCCTGATTTGTTCATTTTAGCCACTCTGACTGGTGTGAGGTGGTATCTCAGTGTGGTTTTGATTTGTATTTCCCTGATGATGAGTGACATTGAGCATCGTTTCATGTGTCTGTTGGCCATCTGAATGTCCTCTTTGGAGAAGTGTCTATTCATATCTTCCGCCCATTTCTTCACTGGGTTGTTTGTTTTTCAGGTGTGGAGTTTGGTAAGTTCTTTATAAATTTTAGATATTAGTCCTTTATCCGATATGTCATTTGCGATGATCTTTTCCCATTCCGTTGGTTGCCTATTCGTTTTGTTGGTTGTTTCTTTTGCTGTGCAGAAGCTTTTTATCTTGATGAGGTCCCAATAGTTCATCTTTGCTTTTAATTCCCTTGCCTTTGGAGACGTGTCTAGTAGGAAATTGGTGCGTCTTAGGTCAAAGAGGCTTTTTCCTGTTTTCTCCTCTAGGATTTTGACGGTTTCCTGTCTCACATTCAGATCTTTTATCCATTTAGAATTTATTTTTGTGAGTGGTGTAAGAAAGTGGTCTAGTTTCATTCTTTTGCATGTTGCTGTCCAATTCTCCCAGCACCATTTGTTAAAGAGGCTGTCTTTTTTCCATTGGATACATTTTCCCGCTTTGTCAAAGATTAGTTGGTCATATACTTGCGGGTCCATTTCTGAGTTTTCTATTCTATTCCATTGGTCTATGTGTCTGTTTTTGTGCCAATACCATACAGTCTTGATGACTACCGCTTTGTAGTAGAGGTTAAAGTCTGGGATTGTGATGCCTCCCGCCTTGGTTTTATTCTTCATTATTATTTTGGCTATTCGAGGTCTTTTGTGGTTCCATACAAATTTAGGATTGTTTGCTCTAGCTTCGCGAAGAATGCTGGTGCGATTTTGATTGGGATTGCATTGAATGTGTAGATTGCTTTGGGTAGTATTGCCATTTTAACGATATTTATTCTTCCAATCCATGAGCATGGGATGTTTTTCCATTTCTTTGTGTCTTCCTCAATTTCCTTCATAAGTTTTTTATAGTTTTCAGTGTATAGGTCTTTCACATCTTTGGTTAGGTTTATTCCTAAGTATTTTATGGTTTTTGGTGCAACTGTGAAAGGGATTCGCTTCTTTATTTCTCTTTCTGCTGCTTCACTGTTGGTGTATAGAAATGCCACCGATTTCTGTACATTGATTTTGTATCCTGCAACTTTGCTGAAATCATGAATCAGTTCTAGTAGGCTTTTGGTGGATTCCGTCGGGTTTTCCATGTAAAGTATCATGTCATCTGCAAAAAGTGAGAGTTTGACTTCCTCCTTGCCAATATTGATGCCTTTTATTTTGTTTTGTTGTCTGATTGCTGATGCTAAGACTTCCAGCACTATGTTAAATAGCCGTGGCGAGAGTGGACACCCCTGTCGTGTTCCTGATCTCAGGGGGAAGGCTTTCAATTTTTCCCCATTGAGGATGATATTAGCTGTGGGCTTTTCATATATGGCTTTTATGATGTTTAAGTATGTTCCTTCTATCCCGACTTTCTCGAGAGTTTTTATTAAGAAAGGGTGCTGTATTTTGTCAAATGCTTTTTCTGCATCTATTGACAGGATCATATGGTTCTTATCTTTTCTTTTGTTGATGTGATGTATCACGTTGATTGATTTGCGAATATTGAACCAGCCCTGCAACCCAGAAATGAATCCTACTTGATCATGGTGGATAATTCTCTTTATATGCTGTTGGATTCGATTTGCTAGTATCTTGTTCAGAATTTTTGCATCCATATTCATCAGGGATATTGGCCTGTAATTTTCTTTCCTTGCTGGGTCTCTGTCTGGTTTGGGAATCAAAGTGATGCTGGCTTCTTAGAATGAGTCCGGGAGTTTTCCTTCCGTTTCAATTTTTTGGAACAGCTTGAGGAGGATAGGAATTTACTCTGTTTTAAATGTCTGGTAAAATTCTGCAGGAAAGCCATCTCGTCCAGGGCTTTTATTGCTGGGAGGTTTTTAATAACTGATTCTATTTCTTCACTAGTTATGGGTCTGTTCGAATTTTCTATTTCTTCCCGTTTTAGTTTTGGTAGCGTGTGGCTATTTAGGAAGCTGTCCATTTCTTCCAGATTGCCAAGTTTGGTGGCATATAATTTTTCATAGTATTCTCTGATGATTGCTTGTATCTCTGAGGGATTGGTTGTAATTTCTCCCTTTTCATTCGCGATTTTATATATTTGAGTTCTCTCTCTTTTCTTTTTGAGAAGCCTGGCTAGAGGTTTGTCTATTTTGTTTATTTTTTCAAAGAACCAGCTTTTGGTTTCATTGATCTGTTCCACTACCTTTTCTGTCTCCATATGGTTAATTTGTGCTCTGATCTTTGTTATTTCTCTCTTTCTGCTGGGTTTGGGTTGTTTTAGTTGATCTGCTTCTAGTTCCTTTAGGCGTGCTGTTAGAATTTGTGTTATTGATTTTTCTTGCTTCTTGAGATGGGCCTGGATTGCAATATATTTCCCTGTCAGGACTGTCTTTGCTGCGTCCCAGAGCGTTTGGATTGCTGTATTTTCATTTTCATTTGTTTCCATGTATTTTTTAATTTCTTCTCTGATGGCTTGGTTGACCCAGTCATCTTTTAGTAGGTTATTTCTTAGCCGCCATGTTCTTGGATATTTTCCAGGCTTTCTCCTGTGGTTGATTTCAAGTTTCAAAACATTGTGGTCTGACAGTGTACACGGTATGATCTCAATTCTTTTATATTTATTCAGAGCTTCCCTGTGCCCCAGAATGTGGTCTATCTTGGAAAATGTACCATGTGCAGATGAGAAGAACGTAAATTCCTTTGCTTCTGGATGAAGGACCCTAAAGATGTCTGTGAGGCCCATCTGTTCTAATGTGTCATTCAGGGCTATTGTTTCTGCGGAGATTTTCTGTTTTCTGGATCTATCCAATGCTGAGAGTGGAGTGTTGAGATCTCCTACTATTAGGACATTTTTATCGATGAGGTTGCTAATGTTTGTAATTAGTTGTTTTACAAATTTGGGTGCCCCCGAATTCGGTGCGTAGATATTTACAATTGTTAGCTCTTCCTGCTGGATGGTCCCTGAGACTATTATATAATGTCCTTCTTCATCTCTTATTACATCGTTCATTTTAAAGTCTAATTTGTCTGATATGAGTGTGGCTACTCCGGCTTTCTTCTGACTTCCAGTAGCATGGTAGATAGTTCTCCATCCCCTCACTTTCAAACTGAAGGTATCTTCAGGTTTAAGATGAGTTTCTTGAAGACAGCAAATAGATGGGTCTTGTTTTTTAATCCATTCTGTTATCCTGTGTCTTTTGATTGGCGCATTTAGTCCATTTACATTCAGTGTTAATATTGAAAAATATGGGCTTACAGTCACTGTATTATCTGTAAGTTTCATGTTTGTAAGGCTGTCCCTGGCAGTTTGTGTTCTTCGCAACCTTGTCTTCATAGAATGCCCCTCAGGATCTTGCAGTGCTGGCTTATTTGTAATAAATTCTTTCAGTTTTTGTTTGTTGGGAAAAACCTTGATCTCTCCTTCTGTTCTGAATGACAGGCTAGCCGGATACAGAATTCTTGGTTGCATGTCCTTCTTGCTCATCACATTGAAGATATCCTGCCATTCCCTTCTGGCTTGCCAAGTTTCTGTAGATAAGTCTGCTACTACCCTTATATTTCTCCCTTTGTATGTTAGGGTTCTTTTGTCCCTAGCTGCTTTCAGGATTCTCTCCCTATCTTTGTATTTTGCCAGCTTCACTATGATGTGCCATGCAGAAGGTCTATTCAAGTTACGTCTGAGGGGAGTTCTCTGTGCCTCTTGGATTTCCATGCCCGTTTCCTTCCTCATGTTGAGGAAGTTCTCAGCAATGATTTGTTCAAGAACCCCTTCGACTCCTTTCTCTCTGTCTTCTTCCTCTGGAACTCCTATGATACGGATATTGTTTCTTTTGAGTGCATCGCTTAGCTCTCGAATTCTCCTTTCCTGTTCCTGGATCAGCTTCTCTCTCTTTTTATCTGCTTCCTCTTTTTCAATGATTTTGTCTTCTAAGGCACTAACTCTTTCCTCTACCTCTTCAATCCGTGCTGTGGCTGCTTCCAGTTTCCCCTGTATTTCTTCCAGTGTCTTCTTCAATTCTTCCTGATCGTTTTTAAGGTCCTTGAACTCTGCCGCGCTGGACCCCTTGCATTCATCTAAGCTTTTTTCAAGGCCAGCGATTAGTTTTATGATTATCATTCTATATTCATGTTCTGTTATGTTGCTTATATCTGTTTTCATTAATTCTTGAGCTGTCACTGCTTCTTGTAGATTCTTTTGAGGAGAATTCTTCCGTCTCGTTATTTTGGTTGGATGTGTAATGGGTCGTTTTTTGAAGTTTCCCTGGAAAGGAAAACAGACTGGAAGTTTTCTTCGAGTCCAGATTTGCTGGTGGTTCTGCAACTTCTATGCAGCTTTACTTCATTAGTCTTCACAGGCTTATGATTCTGACGATGGCAGCCTAGTGCCTTTCAGAACAATTCATCTGCTGAGGACACCGTGAAAATATGATCTCCCAGCTGTAAGCTGAATATCTAGGAAAGCTGGTGGTATAATTCAGTCTGAATCTGGGTCTGAGAACCAAGACATGATGATTTAAATCTCAGTCTGAGAACCAGAGATGAGATGAGTTGTTCCCCTGATACAGGCAAGCAGCGATGGTCATGACTTTTATTTCAGCTGTTAAAGGCTACTGGTAATGTTCTCTAGGTGAGAATAAACTAGTGGCGGGTAGTTGATGGATTGGTTGTTTTAATATGGCACTATATTAACTGATGTTATTAATATAAGGCTTCAATAAGTTTTCTGACTAGAAATATAAGAGACTGAATCACTCAGGTTCCCAGAGAAGGGACACTTGCTCCTTCGGCCCAAATGGCACTTTCAGGTGACTAAAAGCGTGGTGGAAGTGTCTGATAATATTCCTCAAATAATATTCCTGCAGTGGTCCCATATGAAACTCCCATTTCATAACGTAACTAATAATTGGCTAGACCAGGGACACACACATAAAAATTGATCATCCAATGCCTCCTACATGGTCTCAGACCCCACTGGGAGAAACCAAGACACATAAGAGAGTGTATCACGGCCACTAGGAAGTGACGCTCACAAGCAACACCCTCTTGATCATCTGCATTTAATATCCTTAGGTCTTATTCAAGCCTTACTCTAAAAATAAAATTAGGGGCGCCTGGGTGGCTCAGTGGGTTAAGTGGCCGACTTCAGCTCAGGTCATGACCTCACGGTCTGTGAGTTCGAGCCCCGCGTCGGGCTCTGTGCTGACAGCTCAGAGCCTGGAGCCTGCTTCGGATTCTGTGTCTCCCTCTCTCTCTGCCCTCCTCCTGCTCACGCTCTGTCTCTATGTCTCAAAAATAAATAAACGTTAAAAAATTTAAAAAAATTTAAAAATAAAATTAAAAGGAAGGGGGAACCATGCTTCAAACAATGGAATGATCCCTGGAAAACCAATAACCACCCACAGGAAAGTTAGGAGGCTGTATGTATAGTACATATGAGCCTATCCTTGCAAGTGCTTACTTAAAGGGAAAATTTAAGGATAACCTGAGTCTCAGATGGCCCAAATGGGGTTCTTTTGGCATGTTGAATTAATTTCTTGTGCACACTATTAGAGACAGCCAGCTATAAGACTAAGGAACCAGAAACTAGGAAACCATTTGTTTAGGTCAATGAAGCCTCTGATTTTTGGGGAGAAACCAATAATCACAGAGGTACTCTGTCTTTATTTGGTTTGTTTGTAGCTGCACCTTTTGGTATTTTTGCACGAAACTGGCAGCGTTCTAATTGGAAATGTAAAATAACAATTAGTGGATCCATAAATTATAATGCTGTCTTACAAGTAGATTTGTGTTAAAAAAAAAAAAAAGTGGACTTTGTGAGACTAAGCAAAAACTAGGGGGAGGGGGAGAGGGGAAAGGAAAAAAAAGACAGAGAGGGAGAGAGATAGGACATAAGAGACTCTCAAAGACTAAGAACAAACTCAGGGTGAGGGGGATGAGAGAGGGGGGAGAGGGGGTGACGGGCATTGAAGAGGGCACGTGTTGGGATGAACACTGGGTGTTATATGTAAACCAATTTGAAAATAAACTATTATAAAATAAAATTTTAAAAAGTGGGATATTTGGAAATTGGCTGTTTAGTGTCCTCTCCACAAATACTAGTGAAACTTGGACTAAAGTTGCATCCTGTCTGTGTATATGTGTCCCTATATGTTATAAACGTGAGGTATTATCTGTACCTCCACATGGTATTTCTAAAATTAATTTGTCAAAAAGCTCTATTTAATTGGTTTAAAGACAAGTACTTATAAAAATTAAAGTATTCTAAAACTCAAAGGAAAAAAAAAAACTAACGCAAATAATTTTAGAGTTCACATGATCTGAGATAAAATTCCCTACATTAAGACTTTTATTTATAATAAAGATGCATCACAAGAAGGACCTGACTGATGGCCCAAAGAGACAAACATGAACAAAGTTTAACACACTTGATCTCCTTCCCAATAGTCATAATGGGGAAGAGGAGGAGGAAGACAAGCAGACACTAGAAATCCTAATTCATCCCTGATCCCCAGGCACAAGCACCAGAACTGATGTCCAATCCACTGCCTGTTCCTCTGCCTCTTCTAGAGGGCTGAAGGCAACCAGACAGAGATTACAAAATAATGTTACTCCAAAATTGTAAATCTGCCTCCAGCCTTGCCAGGGCCACCCCTGCTGTCTTTGCCTTTGCCTCCTCCTGTTCCTGCACCACCACCAGGCTTCTCACACAGCCAGCTCATATACCATCTTTGGTGCCTCAAGTGCCATAAGTCTTTTCTCCTACCCTCACTATGAAGAAGCAAAAAGTACCCCCAGCCGTAGGCCAGCCTCCTTATGAGGTTCAAACTGACGCACCTCCCAAATCAACATGAAGGAGTCTAAGGGCTCCCCTGGACTTAATGCACTCCCTTCAGATTTCCCCACGGGAGCCCCAAATAAATTTGACAAGTGGGGAACAAACTGATTGACTTTTTAGAGGATATAGGTACAAAGTATTTGATATTAAAGCTAATAAAAGGTTGTTTTAATTAAAATAAACATGTATTTACAGTTATCAACATCAAATATGATATAACCAATTTTTGTTCTACCTGGATTTATCAGTTAAGTTCGTGTTATCTCTGTCGCAATATGTCAGCAGATGAGACTTAAAGTTGATAATGTCTGTCTCATGAAGTTTTCATGAGTAATTGTTAAGAACACATGAGTTAAATAAATAAAAAGGGTTATAGATCAACATTTAAATAGCTTCCAAAAAACATTGGTAATCTAAAACTTAAAAGTTAAATTCATTTGACCCCTAAGTCTTTTTCAATAAAATAAAATAAAATACTAAAGTTTTTATTTAAATTCTAGCAGGTTAACATACGGTATAATATCAGTTACAGGTGTACAATATAGTAATTCAACACTTCCATACAACACCTGGTGCTCATCACCACAAGTGCCCTCCTTAATCCCCATCACCTCTTTAACCCATCCCCCTACCCACCTCCCCTTTGGTAACCATCAGTTCTCTATAGTTAAGAGTGTTTCTTGGTTTGCCTCTCTTTCTTTTTTTCCCTTTGCTCCTTTGTCTTGTTTCTTAAATTCCATATATCGGTGAATATATATGGTATTTGTCTTTCTCTGAGTTGTTTCTCTTTTGGCTTATTATTTTAGAGAAACTAAAGATACTTGGGTCTTTTGGTAAACTTGCTTTGTGCCTTATTGAAAGATTGTTCTATGAAAAAAAATGTTTCTAGATATTATTAAATATATTCGTAAATTTGCCAATCTAAAGCATTCTAGTGTAATAACACACAATTCATTACTAGTTATTTTTCATCAGAAAATAAGGTTCCTAAGAACTAAAATTCTGATAAATAGGATTGAGACTACTGGAAAATGATAAAGAAAGCAATTCTGTTTATAGGAAAGTAGGAGATATGTAAAAAGGTATAAGGGATGAGAATACATTTTTGCTAATGGAAAAGAAAATAATTTTGTCCTAAAATGAGACTGGTTATTTTGGGAGGAAAAATTTAGGACAAAATCTAAATGTAAAAGAAAGCTATAGAAGGTTTGTGAAGGGGAATAATTGGAAAAGAATTTTATGTGTAGTCAGGACTAACTAAAATGGTAATAAATGAGTTTTAAAAGTTACACTGGTTCGAGTGGCTACAATGAATAAATCAGGAAACTTTAGATGCTGGCGG
The DNA here is from genome assembly GCA_030068075.1 of Paguma larvata. Lineage (NCBI taxonomy): Eukaryota > Metazoa > Chordata > Mammalia > Carnivora > Viverridae > Paguma > Paguma larvata. The sequence continues at coordinate 42,490,192 of CM057830.1, read as the reverse complement.
GGATGTGGAGAAGCAGGCACCCTCCTACACTGTTGGTGGGAATGCAAACTGGTGCAGCCACTCTGGAAAACGGTGTGGAGTTTCCTCAAAAAAATGAAAATAGAGCTACCCTATGACCCAGCAATAGCACTGCTAGGAATCTACCCAAGAGACACAGGAATGCTGATGCATAGGAGCACGTGTACCCCAATGTTCATAGCAGCAATTTCGACAATAACCAAATCATGGAAAGAGACCAAGTGCCCATCAACTGACGAGTGGATAAAGAAGATGTGGTACCTATATACAATGGACTACTACGTGGCAATGAGAAAAAATGAAATCTGGCCATGTGTAGCAACATGGATGGAACTGGAGGGTATTATGTTAAGTGAAATAAGTCAGTCAGAAAAAGACAGATACCATATGTTTCCACGAATAGGTGGACTTCGTGAGACTAAGCAAAAACCAGGGGGAAGGGAAGAGGGGAAAGGAAAAAAAGACACAGAGAGGGAGACAGATAAAACATAAGAGACTCTCAAAGACTAAGAACAAACTGAGGGTGAGGGGGGTGAGGGAGGGGGGAGAGGGGGTGACGGGCATTAAAGAGGGCACATGTTGGGATGAACACTGGGTGTTATATGTAAACCAATTTGAAAATAAACTATTATCAAAAAAGAAAAAAGAAAAAAAAAGAAAGAAAAAGAATTCAGTGATTCACCACTTATATACAACACCCAGTGTTTATCACATAAAGTATCCTCCTTAATCCCCATGACCTCTTTAACCCATCCCCCAGCCCACCTCCCCTCCAGTAACCCTCTGTTCTCTATAGTTAAGAGTCTGTTTTGTGGTTTGCCTTTCTTTCCCCCTCAATGTTCATCTGTTTTGTTTCTTAAATTCCACATATGAGTGAAACCATATGGTATTTGTCTTTCTTTGACTGACTTATTTCTCTTAGCATAATACTTTCCAGCTCCATCCACGTCATTGCAAAAGGCAAGATTTCATTCTTTTTGATGGCCGAGTAATGTTCCAGTGTGTGTGTGTGTGTACACACTACATCTTTATCCATTCATCAGTCAGTAGACATTTGGACTCCTTCAATAATATGGCTATTGTTGATAATGCTGCTATAAACATAGGGGTCGTGTGTCCTTCTGAATCGGTGTTTTTGTGTCCTTTGGGTAAATGCCTGGTAGTGCAATTGCTGGATCATAAGGTAGTTCTGTTTTTAACTTTCTGAGCAAACTCCATACTGTTTTTCCAAGTCCCAATAGCTTATTTTTGCTTTTGTTTCCATTGCCTCAGGAGATATAGCTAGAAAAAAGTGCTATAACAGATGTCACAAAGGTTACTGCCTATGATCTCTTATAGGATTTTGATGGATTCCTGTCTCACATTTAGATCTTTAATTCATTTTAAATGTATTTTTGTGTATGGTGTAAGAAAGTGGTCTAGTTTCATTCTTTTGCATGTAGCTGTCCAGTTTTCCCAACACCATTTGTTGAAGAGACTATCTTTTTTTCCATTGGATATTCTTTCCTGCTTTTTTGAAGATTAGTTTACCATATAGTTGTGGGTTCATTTCTGGGTTTTCTATTCTGCTCCACTGATCTGTGTGTATATTTTTGTGAACTGGCCTGGTTAATTAAAAACAAAATTCAACGTCATGGGAAAAAAATGAGAGTCCAAGATTAAAAAGACTAAAAAGAAATAACCAAATGAATGTGTGAATTTTAATTAATCCTGCATCGAGGAGGAAACTGTTAATAAAACAGATTAGGCAACAATTTAGGAAATTTTTATATATATACACATTATATATATACATTATATATATATTATTTACATATATATATATACACACTGAGAGATGAAATTGAGGAATTATTATTGATTTGTAGATGTGATAATGATACTGTGGCTATACAAGAAATTATGCCTTGTTAACCTTAAAAATAAAGCTGAGAGTTATTTTAGCAGCAAAATTGAGTTTATTTGAGAATAGCGGAGAATTACAATCCAGGACAAGCAAGTTATGGCAAAACCATAAGTAAGTCCAACAAGGAAAGGAACATTATTTTAAGGGGAAGAAGGAGGAAGTTGAGAAGGGTTGTTTTGAACAAAAGCCCTTTGGAGAAAAGCAAGATTCAGGGTGATGCCCATTTTTCATTGGCTGAGTTGCAGGGGTAGTGGATTTCTTGTAGGAGATGGAATGTACATCTTTCCCTGTTAAGATAAGCCTGCATTTGACCATTCTTTCCTATTGAGATGCTTCTGTTAGGGGTCTTTAATTGGCAATTCTTCTGATAATTGGCATTGAATGGTAGTATTTCCCTACCAGCCTCCCCTTCCAGCACCCCCAGCCCACATCAGTGAGGTTTTTCTTTAATTATTGTCACAGCCTTTATTCCTAGGACATGAGTGCTGAAATATTGAGAGATGAAGTGGCACTGATTTAAAAATGTTTTTTGGAAAATATATACACACATGCATAAATGTAGATATATATGACAAAATGTTAAGAATTACTGAGTCTAGGCTATGGATAGATCTCTGCTTGCAGCCAGTGTGTGTAGGTGTCACTACCTACTTCAGGAAGTGCTTTTTGGAAGATTTCTCATTGCTTTCCCAGATGCTGAATACACCTCGGGAAGGAGGATCCATGCTCATTTTGTGGGGTCTCTCCTCTGTCCATGCAAAATGATCACATCAATCTCCAAAGAAAAAAGTTGTAGCCACATATTCATGCTTGTCAGAGCTGTTAATTTTTCTTGGTATAGATGGACAAAATAATGTATTTTCTCTTCTTTTAACTCTTATTCTTAGAGGTCACTTACACAAGTGACCTTTGTCCTGTATTTAAGTTACGTACAGTTTCTCTCTTGGGGTCCACTGGTGAGTTATAACATAGTACTGTGGGTCGTCATTTTTATTAGTACAATTACACACTACACACTTTGTCTATGTTTCAGTTTGTCTCTTCTACACTAGATGATCAGTGCTGATTATAAATTGTTCTGCCTGCTTCCGCATGCATGCTAGATAAAAGGTCTGCAGCATTTTCACTGTTTCAATATTTTAAGCGCAAGCTTCTGATTTGAATGAACAATAGAAAATAATACTTAGGAGAAGAGGCAGCTGATAGGCTCAGCCAGAATTTCAGGCCAGTAAAGGCTATTTTGATAGGGTCAAAGGAAGGGTCTCTACATCACATTCAACAAGTGGCCAATCAGGCTGATGCAACGAGGCTGCTCGGTAACTTACTAGGAAACGAGGGGCGGTGGGCACGCGCTTGAAAGGCTGCAGGCACCATGGGCAGGGTGAGAAACGGCGCGAACACCCAGCAGCCGCGCGGGCGAAAGCGACCCGGGAATCTCGCCGCCCCCTGTGCAGCCGTCGCGGTCATGGGCGCGCGGCGCCCCCCTTTCCAAGTCCGCGTGGGAAGCCAGGCGGCAGGGAGGAAGCCGGCGGCCGCCCGGCGGGATTCCGCAAGGTTGCGGCGGAAGCGCTGGTGGCGGCGCGCCCGGGAGGCAGGCTCCAGAGGCCTGCTGCCAGCCCCGAAGCCGCCGGCACCCACCGCGTCCCCCGGCGAGATGGACCTGGGCGCACAGCGGGAGCGCTGGGAGACGTTCAGGAAGCGGAGGGGCCTCAGCTGCGAGGGCGCCGCCAAGTTCCTGCTGGACACCTTCGAGTACCCGGGCCTGGTGTATCACACCGGCGGCTGCCACTGCGGCGCGGTCCGCTTCGCCGTCTGGGCCCCAGCAGACCTGCGCGTGGTGGATTGCAGCTGCAGGCTGTGCAGGAAGAAGCAGCACCGGCACTTCCTCGTCCCGGCCTCGCGCTTCACTCTCCTGCTGGGCGCCGAGAGCATCGTCACGTACCGATCCCACACGCACCCGGCGTTGCACAGCTTCTGCAGCAGGTGCGGGGTGCAGAGTTTCCACGCGTCTGTCTCTGACCCCGGGGTTTACGGCGTCGCCCCGCACTGCCTGGACGCGGGCACCGTGCGCAGTGTGGTCATCGAGGAGGTCGACGGTGGCGACTGGGGGGAGGAGGCCACGAAGGAGCTCAAGGCCATGCAGAACGTGTCACCCGAGTGAGCCCCTGCCTCTCCTTCTGAGCAGGGTCAGTGACTGGGGCCGCCACGCACCTGAAACGTGCCGGTGCGCCTCGAGGGGGCCACCTCAGTGCTTGTGAAGGAATTACTACATGAAAGAGGTCGGTTTCTGGACTGGGGAACCCGTGATACCGCGCCACGCTTCCACCCCTTCCCTCTCAGTGTGTTTCAACGGACTTGCTTATAATAAAAAAACTGAGCACACTTGTATCTGTGAACAGCCCTTATCTTCCAATCCAGTCAGCAAGCATGTCGCTACCTTTTCAGGTCGCATTGCATAACACTCACTTGTATTCTTCCTACAGTTCTCACAGATCATTTTCAGATTATTCGTATGTACTGTACCGTTATGGTGCTATTGTGAACAAAATTGTTTTTAATGGTCGCATCTAGCATGTAAGACCACTCCCTGTATCCAAACACTTTTGTGAACTTTTACGAGGACGTTTTCTATTGATTATCTGTGTGCATGTGTGTGTTAGGTAGCACTCATGTTTTCCTTACTTGGAGATGTGCGATATTTTTGGCCACATTGTTAATTTAATGTATTGGTATATAGTAGGTTTAAGGTTCATTAGTGCCACATACCTCATTGCACCTATGTTTTCAAATGATGTTGCCATTTTGCTCGGTTTTCTTTTAGAAACTGACTCTGGGAAGGAGGATGGGGAGACAAGAATGAGAAAAGATATCTGTGCTCTGTATGTATGCCCTCTTTGATGTTTTGAAATTCCTATCTTGAAAATGTATTAGGTATTCAGATAAAGTGTTCAGAAATAAGTACCTAATAACTAGAAGAGTATGTATTTCCTTGTTATACATTACAAATCAGCATTAATTTATATGTAATTTCTTTATACCTGATATTTTTATCAGACAATAGGTAGTGAGGGTCTTTCCTGTTAAATGATATGTATAAAAACCATCATTTAATAGCTTCACAGAATTAAAAAAATGTACATCTTCCATAACTTATTTAACCAACCTCTTCTGATGGATGGTTACCTTTTTTCCCAACTTTTCACTGTAATAACAATATTTTGAAAGAGTAAAGTACAAATAAATATATTCATTGTTCTCTCACTTGTATAAAAGACCTGGAGCTCTTTCCATCTCTTTTTCTTGCTGTCTCTCTCTTCTGTACTTATGTTTCATTAGATGTGCATACAATATGCATTGAATTGTTTAACTTGACATATCTATCTACAAATTAAAAATGAACTTAGTAGGTATCTTTTTCCATGTATTTTTAAAGTAACATGACAGCCATCACACAGAGAAACTGTTATCCTTCAATTCTTAACCTCTCATTTATCATCATTCCCCACCCCAGACTAGAGGAAGGGAATTTATGACCTGGTTTCCCTAACATGTACCTCTACTCTTCAAGCTCCTCCTTTGTTATTTGGAATAGCTTGGTCTATCCCTTTACCATCTAGAGGTTGGGTTGAGGTAGAAAATGGATTAACGGAGAGAGAAAATGAACATGCATACATGCCCCCCCAGGAGATTCAGTCATCTCAGTGGTCAGAAAATAGCAAATTGAACCTAGAGTTACACTTATATGATATTCCATTGCATGGATGGGATCCAGACAGAAAAAAATGACTCAAGACTTCATGTCAGTGTTTCTGTACAAATAAATGTGAGTATGTATAGTTTCTTTTTTCCTTAGAGTGACTTCTCTTTCAAAGTGAATATTGATTTTTCTGCTTCTCTATGCCATGTGCAAATCATTCATGAGTTTGCTTTGTTAAAAACTCATGTTCTAAGAGACTCTCAAAGACTAAGAACAAACTGAGAGGGAGGGGGGTGAGGGAGGGGGGAGAGGGGGTGATGGGAATCACAAAGGGCACATGTTGGGATGAACACTGGGTGTTATATGTAAACCAATTTGAAAATAAACTATTATAAAATTAAAAAAAAAAAACTCATGTTCAAGGGTTTCAGAGAGCATTATTAACCTGCATACTATTTATGGATCCTAGGCTGCTTTCAGTGTTTGAGAATGCTGGTAGGGGACAGTTGTGTGGTGAAAAGGGATAGGAGACAGTGCTGTAACTTGAGAATGGACAAGGTGTTGGGGAAAGCATATCTCCCAGATATCTGAGGATGGAGATTTGGAGAGAAAGAGAAGCAATAAGCAGCTTAGAACCAATGAGGAATGCTGGGGAAAGTACAGAAGCGTTCAAGGGAGTCTTTGGGGGTTTTGGCACAGGTGGTGTGATGTCAGTGTTTTTTTTCCCCCTACCTCCAAAAAGCCTTTAATGTTACTTTATGTGTTACCTTTTTTTCCGTTGCACAAAAAAATAATACACTTTCAAGCTATATATTAAATGTTTGTCCGTGCATCATTAAATTTATCGTGAACACTGACTGTGGTCTGTGTGCCATGCTTTAGGCATCTCTTCAAGTAAAGTGCAAGGACTGGGCATCTGGGCTTGGGATGAAATGCCAACTCTTCTACCTACTGCTGTCTGACTTTGTAAAATCTGTAAAAAAAAAACAAAACAAAACAAAACAAAAAAAACCCACACTCTCCTTCACTGTGAATACTGAATGAAGTCATGCATATAATCTGGCACATGACTGACACGCAGCAAGCACACAACAAAAACTTGCTGTAGTTATTGCCCTTATTAGATCAGGACATTGATAAACAGAACCAATGGTCATAATTATATTCAGCTCTAGGATGAAGACTCTTCCATATGCACTCTCTCAGATGCCATTTTTTGGCCACTTAAAGTGTGAGTCAGAGCAGTCCAGTGATGGGGTAAAAGGAGTAGTAAGCCACAAGTTTGCAGGATGCTAAATGCCCTATTCCCTTTTAACAGATTCATCAGACATTACCCACTTCTTTGTCCTCATAAACATGTTCCTGTCCTCATGCATACAAGCTGTTAAACGGGGGAATCACCCTAGATGGAAGCTCACCCTACCCAACCTCAGATCCTATTTTCTCTCCAGCTTTACCCCCATTTTATGCCTCCTGGGTGCCCAGCACTTCTCTCTATGCCAGGATAGAGCAGAGAACAAAATTCAGTGCCTAGGCCCCTATTATTTCTGTCTGGTGGATGAGAGAGACAAATAACCACAAGCTTAAAACAGAATGTAGCTAGAACAAGAACAAGGTGCTGAAGGAGCACAGAAAAAAGGCCCCTACTCTTGGACCAGTTAATAAATTTCTCTGGGCTTCAGTTTCAGGGTCCTCATCTCTAAAATGGCTATGGTAATAATACTCCTTTCCTAATCTTGTCCTCTCTCTAGGATGAAATGTAAAGGAATGTAAAGAGACCAGCTAGGGGCACCTGCGTGGCCCAGTCAGTTAGGTGTCCGACTTCCATTCAGACCATGATCTCAAGGTACGTGAGTTCGAGCCCTCCATCAGACTCTGTGCTGACAGCTCAGAGCCTGGAGCCTGCTTCAGATTTTGTGTCTCCCTCTCTCCCTGCCCCTCCCCCACTTGCACTGTCTCTCTGTCTGTCTCTCTCTCAAAAATAAACATTTAAAAAATTTAAAAAAGGAGACTAGCTATATTTCAAGAGAAATCATGAACTCTGTGCCATGTTAGTCACACATCAGGTGGGAGAGAAAGCATTCCAAGACCCGAGGGAATCTAGTCCATTCTGGGGAATGGGGGCAGGATGGGTGCCATTTCTATCTTTTCCTCTATGTCTTCACATCTACTCAAAGGGCTTCTTTTATTTATATCGTTTTTTTAAAATGATAGATTATAAGTAAATTTAGTCCTCACAGGTCATGCTATAAAAGGTGGTACCAGCAGAAGCGTATCACCCTCCCGTGGACATTGTAAGTAATGTCACATTATTGGATGATTTTACTGTTACACTTGAGAAATTCAAAGGGGGTAGGTGATGGTTTCCTCCCCAGAGTCTCTGGGAAAGAATCCAAGTAGTTGGAATGCTTTCCTCTACAGTAAGTGTTCCAGGAAGAACAGTGCCAAGCAGAAAAAGAAGGCCTGTCTCTTTCTATGTGGATCTTTTCCTGCAATAGGAAATCTTTCATAATATCATTGCTCCGAGATTTTATTTCCTGTTTCATTTTTCTTACTGAATAAAATCTTGCCCTAGTTAATATATTAAGAAAAGAACCTCCATCAGTAAATTTCAGGTCTTTATCCATGTCTTTTCATACAGCTTTAATGGTGACATACTAATAGAAATTTGATGTGGATGTATTATTTCTGCTTTTTATCCTTATCCTATGAACTGAGACCTCCAGCTATCACAGGGCCTTCCCTTATGTTAGAATGCCAAGTCTTGAAGTCGGTCCTGTGATACATACCTGATCTTAGTCTTTGAGGAGCTCAAGGTGGAAGAGACAGACAACCAAACAAGAAACTTTGACAAACTGTAGTAGGTTCTCATAGTGATGTGGGAATTCAAGATGTTGTGATAATACATTTCAAGATGAGGGCAAGGCATAGCCTTTCAAAGGAAGAGATTTTCCATATGAGACATAACAAATAAATAGGAGTTGGCCAGGTAGAAAATGGAACTAAATAATGGAAAGAGACTAAGTGTCCATCAACTGATGAATGGATAAAGAAGATGTGGCATATATATATATATATATATATATATATATATATATATATATATACACACACACAATGGAATACTACACAGCAATGAGAAAGAATGAAATCTGGCTATGTGTAGCACATGGATGGAACTGGAGGGTATTAGGCTGAGTGAAATAAGTCAGGCAGAGAAAGACAGATGTCATATGTTTCCACACATAGGTGGACTTTGTGAGACTTAAGAGAAAACCAGGGGGTAGGGGAAGAGGGGAAGGAAAAAAGCCACAGAGAGGGAGGGAGACAAAACATAAGAGACTCTCAAAGACTAAGAACAAACTGAGGGGAGAGGGCGTTATGGGAGGGGGGAGAGTGGGTGACAGGCACAGAGGAAGGCACTTGTTGGGATGAGCACTGGGTGTTGTATGGAAACCAATTTGACAATAAATTATTAATAAAAAATATTAAAATGTTGAAATATTACAAAATAAATGTTCGACAGGAGATTAAATAAAAAGAAAAAGAAAGTGGAACTAGAATTTCCCAGAGAAAGATAATAATATATATGAGGTCTCAGAAGTCAGAGAGAGTTTGATGCACATGAGGAACAGACTTCTAGTCTGGCCTCAATATCAGATCATAAATTGTATTTGCTTGTTTTCTGTAAGCATTTTGAGGGTAAGGACCTTATCCAATTCTTTCTGAACCTCAAGTGCTCAGTATAGTATCTGACCTATGAATATTCAATAAGTATCTGTACATGTGTAAACTAAGAGCACCCACTATTTGTCAGGCACTGAAATAAAACTACTCTTAGATTTTGATAAAAATTCAGACTTATTTAGAAAGTATATAAATTAAAATACGGATACTTCTTGCTCATGGTAAAAAAAAGTTTTCAGAAAAACGTATGTAACATTCAAATAATTGGAGTGGGGGGAAACAACTAACCAATGTTTTGTTTTTGTTTTTACACAGAGAAAGTGTATTTATTTATTTAATAAATAAAAAACATTTATTTCTGATTTCAAAAACAAATATATAATTAAAGGAAAAACAGAAAAATATAAAGTTGCAAGAAAAAATCATTATCACCACAAAACAGCCAGTATAAACATTTCCACATACTTCCTTTTTTAAAAAAGCTTTATTAAGGTATAATTTACAGACAAAAAACTGCACATATTTAATGTATCTACTTTGATGAATTTGGACATATGCATACATCCATAAAACCTTGACCACAATCAAGGTAATAGATATACTCATTACCTCCAAAAGGTTCTTTGTTTCATATTTTCTTTCTAAAATTCTTTTTTATTTGAGTATAGTTGACATACAATGTCACATTAGTTTCAGGTGTACAACATAGTGATAGACAAGTGTTTATATTATGCTATGCTCACCACAACGTTATTACAATATCATTGACTATATTCCTTATGCTGTGCCTTTTTATTTCCATGACTTATTCATTCCGTAACTGGAACCCTGTATCTCCCATTCCCCTTCATTCATTTTGTCCATCTCCCACACCCCTCTCCTCTGGCAACCATCAGTTTGTTCTCTGTATTTATATGTCTGATTCTGCTTTTTGTTTTGTTTATTCATTTATTTTTTTTTTAGGTTCTATATATAAGTGAAATGATAGGGTATTTGTCTTTCTCAGTCTGACTTATTTCACTTAGCATAATACCCTCTAGGTCCACCTATGTCATTGAAAATGGCACAATCTAATCATTTATATGGCCGGATAATATTCCATTGTATATGTACCCTACATCTCGCTTATCCATTTGTCTCTTGATGGACACTTAGATTGCTTCCATTTCTAGGCCATTGTAAATAATGCTGCAATAAACATAGTGATGCCTATATCTTTCTGAATTAGTGTTTTTGTTTTATTTTGTCTTCTAATACCCAGTAGTGAAATTATTGGAACGTATGGTATTTCGATTTTTAATTTTTTGAAGAAACTTCATGCTGTTTTCTACAGTGGCTTTACCAATACACATTTCCACAGTGTATGAGCGTCCTTTTTCTCCACATCCTCACAAACATGTGTTATTTCTTGCCATTTTGATTTCAGCCATTCTGACGGGTATAACGTAATATCTCATTGTGATTTTGATTTGCATTTCTCTGATGAACTAACCAGTGTTTTTGAGAATTCTTGAACATTCACTGTACATGCTGCTATGCCCATGTATTAACCTGTTTAAACATGGATAAACAAAATCCATTAAATCTACCATATTTATGTGCTATATAAATATACATGTATATTTGTGTATGTACCTGTGTGTACATGTATATTCTTCGATGTGCAGAAAATATTCATTGAAGTTTTTAAACAAACAAATCCAAAGTAAACATGAATATATATTTTCACACATGTGTACTCGTAGAAATAGCTTAACCACCCCCTCTCATCACCTCCACCTCCCTCCTCCATTTGTCCCCCTCGCCTACACCTTACTTTGAGGTCTTATGACCCATTTATCTAACTATATCTTCAGATGTCACCTGCACTGCTCTGGAACCACTAGTTGTCACTGGGAGGCCAAGTCATTTGGTGTTGGGGGGTGGGGGGGAGTTGAAGTTTAACCTGATATATACTGATAAATACTTAATTTGTATTTGTACAAATAATTAATTTGTCTCTCTAAGTACAGTTCTGACATGAATTTGGGGTTTTTTTGTTTGTTTTTGTTTTTTGTTTTGTTTTGTTTTGTTTTGGCAGGTAAAAGACAAGAACTTTCTTTCTCAGAAAGCTGGAATGGAGGTGAGGGTATGTTCTGCACCATGAGCACCATAACTGAGGTTGCCCGTTGAGAATCCCTACCCCATGGGGACAGCAGATAATTAACAGGAATTTTGTTTTTTAACTTAATGAGTAAGACAAAAACTCAAATATAGGTGAAGACCTACATCAGAACTTCACTAATTCATCAATGACTCTAGCAACCTCTTTGCCTGAGTTGGACAATAGCTTTGAAACACTAAAGACTAGGTCTTAAATTTTGTGTGCTATTCTATTCACACTGTAATGGCCACAGCCAAAAATACATTTCAGTTTAATCTGAATTATTAGCATATTTTACTTTAATTTCTTAGTTCTAGACAATCAATACAACAATAAATTAAACTTGATTTCCTGATCTCCATTGCATTGTGTAAATTCCCACACCATGGTCTATTTCAAGTTACCAATGTGAAGTCATTGAATACATACCTAAGAAGAGATGTGCAGACAAATATTATGTAATTTCACTCATCTGTGGAAATTAAGAAATAAAACAAATAAGCAAATAAAGTAAAAAAGAGACAAACAAAAAACAGATTCCTAAATAGAGAGAACAAACTGATGGTTACCAGATGGGAAGCAAGTGGGGGTTGGGTGAAATAGATGAAGGGGATCAAGAATACTTGTCTTGATGAGCAACGGGAAATGATAGAATTGTTGAATCACTATATTGTACACCTGAAATTAATATAACACTGTATGTTAACTATACATCAATTTTAAAAAAGAAAAGAAGAAGAGATGTGTAGTCGTATACCATTATATAACATGTCCACAAGACAGATACAAAAGACATAGATAAATTCAAAAACATAGATAATAGTAAATTGTAATAAAAGAATTAGGAAGCATTAAGTTTTGAGTACTTTTTTCTTATTTAATATAATTAAATTTATTGTAAGTTCATATAATTTAACTTTTAATCATCACCTCTAGTAAAGTTGTTATGCACTGCCTATAGCACACCATTAGTCTTGAGCCCCTTATCTCTACAGATTCAAATAACTAAGACAGACCTTAACCAGTGTATCACGAGAGAACTCCACCCTCTTCACTCCTCCTCCAGCTGACCTCCAGGACTAAAACTAGGACCCAGTTTCCCTAAAAGTACCTTTCTTTTAAGTTTCAAATCTCTTAGTCTAAATTTAAAGTCCTTAGTCTCTAGAAACCACTGGCTCCAAGCAGTCACATCATCTTAGGATGTGTTAGACCAATGCAGATATTTTACTATGCTCAGTGCTCTGTTCTTTATGGTCTTAACGCTGGCTTTTGCTGGGGGAATCCTTCATTTTGTGGCGAAAGAATATTAAAGAACTGTTAATAACAATATTTTTCTTAAGTTTTATTTAAATTCCAGTGTAGTTAACATCTAACGTTATATTAGTTTCAGTACAATGTAGTGATTCAACAATTATGTACATAAGTCAGTGATCATCATCATATGCGTAATCTTAATCCATTTCACCTCTTTCACCCATCCTTCCCCGAGCTCCCGTCTGGTAACCATCTGTTTGTTTTCCATAGTTGAGAGTCTGTTTGTTCGTTTGGCTCTTTCTCTCATTTGTTTTCTTTAGCTCGTTTGTTTTGTTTCTTAAATTCCACATATGAGTGAAATCATATGATATTTGTCTTTCTCTGACTTATTTCACTTAGCATTATATTCTCTAGCTCCAACCATATCCTTGCAAATGGCAAGATATTATTTTTATGGCTGAATAATATTCCACTGTGTGTATATATATGTATATATACACATACCACTTATTTATTCCTTCATATATTGATGGACACTTGGACTGCTTTCATAATTTGACTATTGTAAATAATGCTTTGATAAACATAGTGGTGCATATGTCTTCTCAAATTGTACTTCTGGAGTGTCTTTGTACTCTTTGGGTAAATACCCTATAGTGTGACTACTGGATCATATGGAGGTTCTATTTTTAATTTTTAGAGGAACTTCCATACTGTCTTCCATAGTACTGCACCAGTTTCCATTCCCATCAATAGTGTATAGGGATTCCTTTTTCTCCACATCCTCGCCAACATTTCTTTCTTACGTTTTTTATTTTATCCATTCTAACAGGTGTTAGGTCATATGTCATAGTAGTTTTGACTTGCACTTCCCTGATGATGAGTGATGATGAGCATCTTTCCATGTGTTTGTTTATCAATCTGTATGTATTATTTGGAGGATGGTTTGTTTATGTCTTCTGCCCATTTTTTTAAACTGGATTATTTGGTTTTGCGGTGTTCAGTTGTATAAGTTCTTTATATATCATGGACACTAACTCTTTATGGGATATATCATTTGCAAACATCTCTCATTCCATAGATTGCCTTGTAGTTTTGTCAATTGTTTCTTTTGCTTTGCAGAGCTTTTTATTTTAATGTAGTCCCAATAGTTTATTTTTGCTTTTGTTTCTCTTGCCTCAGGAAAGTATCTAGAAAAATATTGCTACATCCAATGTCAGAAAAACTATTGACTGTGCTCTCTTCTAGGATTGTTATGGTTTCATGTCTCACATTTAGGTCTTAATCCATTTTGAGTCTATTTTTGTGTATGGTGTAAAAAAGTGGTCCAGTTCCCACTTTGTTACACCATAACCAAACATAAATTCAAAATGGATGAAAGACCTCAATGTGAGACAAGAAACTATCAAAATCCTAGAGGAGAACACAGGCAGCAACCTCTTTGACCTCAGCTGCAGCAACTTCATACTAGACACGTCACCAAAGGCAAGGGAAACAAAAGCAAACATGAACTATTGGGGCTTTATCTAGATAAGAAGCTTCTGCACAGTGAAGGAAACAATCAACAAAACTAAAAGGCAGCCTACAGAATGAGAGAAGATATTTATAAATGGCATATCTGATAAAGGGTTAGTATACAAAACCTATAAAGAACTTTAGATATTGCATTAAGTCTGTAGTTTGCTTTCAGTAGTATGGAAATTTTAACAAAATTTGCTCTTCCAATCCATGAGCATGGAATATATTTCCATCTGTGTCACCTTCAATTTCTTTCATCAATGTTTTATAGTTTTCAGAGTACAGGACTTTCACTTTCTTGGTTAAGTTTATTCCTAGATATTTTATCATTTTTGGTGCAGTTGTAAATAGAATTGTTTTAATTTCTCTTTATACTGCTTCATTATTAGTATATAGAAATGCAATAGATTTCATCTTTTAAGTTCATTTATTTATTTTTGGAGAGAGAGAGAGAGTAGGGGAGGAGCAGAGAGAGAGAGAGGGAGAAAGAGAATTCCAAGCAGGCTCTGCACTGTCAGCACAGAGCCCAACACGGGGCACAAACTCACGACCATGAACTGAGCTGAAATCAAGAGTTGGACACTTAACCGATGGAGCCACCCAGGTGCTCCAAAGTGCAATGGATTTCTGTACATTGATATTGTATCCTGCCACTTTACTGGATTCATTTATCAGTTCTACTAGTTTTTTGGTGGGTCCATACCTTTGAGTATGATGTTACCTGTGGGTGTTCTATATATTGCCCTTGTTATGTTGAGGTGTTTTCTAAGCCTCAACCTTAGTAAACCCAATACAACCAAATCTGCAGGCTTTCTGATTTAGGTGGACCTGAGATTGGATTTCATCCTTCATCTGAAACTTGTTTGACATGGGATTATTTTAGAATACTCGAAGCCTGTTACCTCCTCTGCATAGTTGTATAAAATTCACAAAAGCTCTCATTCATCTATTCAAGAAGCATTTATTAAATGTTCTATATGTGCCAGACATTGTCATGGATGCTGGGAATAAAAAGGAATAATACATTTACTGGCCTCTGAAAGGTCACAGTGGTGAGACAGACAAGTAGCCACCGTTTACAGCGCAATGGGGTTAGGGCTGTGATGGTGATATTATAGCCTGCCACTGGCAGGTGTACTAAGAGAAGCTATTGCTGTTCATGTTCTTTCAATCTCTCTGGTAATAAAGTTATACACCACTACAAGGCCTTCAGCCTGCCTCTTGGAATTGTCTTTGTGTAAAATATAACATGGAAGAGAGTGAGGAATTATATCTGGCTCGGATCTATCCAAGTGTAGCTCAAAAACTCAAATAAGGGAAACAGTCACAATGGAGCAAAATATGCTTTCCTCTGAGATTACCATCAATGTTGGAATACAAGCAGTTTCATAGACTTCTAGGATACAAGAAAAACACTCCAAGAAAAAGAAGAAAGAATCTCTAAGATAAGAATCATTGCTTTAGAGCAGAAAAAGCTGAAACCTGGTTCAGAAAAATGGCATAAAAAATTGGATGGAGTGCTACTCTGGAGTGGACATGGTTCTGGAAGTTTTTGGGTCACAGGGATGACTCAGACAAGGCCCCTGCCCTTTGGGGGCTCACAGTCTAATAAGGGAGAAACATAAACAGATTATCCCAATGATTAAGTGTTTTCTTTCCCAGCTACTCTGTGAGGCATTTATTAACCCCTGCCCCCCTGCCATCTACAGATGAGGGAGCAGGCTAAGAAGTGTTAGGTAACTTGGGTAGTAAGTGATGGAGCTGGGATTCGTTTGGGTTTATCTCCAAAGCCAGATTTTCATACACTCATTATGACAGCATTTCACTTACATTATACTTGCTGAGATACACTTGTTCTTCCTGATGAGGCATGCATTATGCTTCCAATAAGATTCACATACGGAAAATCTAGTCACCCATCGAGGGGAGTATCCCTGTACAGTGCTAGATCAAATCTCAAAATTGCTGCTCAGAAACTAACAGGCCTTTGGGTCAACAACTTCATTTTATAGGGAGTCAAGGAGAAGGCAGCATGAAAAGTGACAGCAGAATCAGGGGCAGTGTCGTTTTAAGTGCTGAACTAAAAACTGATGGCATTGTTATAGCTGGAAGTCCGGAATAATGTAAACTGCATGGAGCAGTGGAATCAGACTGATCTAGTGGTAAAAACTGACCACACCACTATTTAACTCTATGTCTCTGACCAAGTTAAGCCATTTTTACAGCCTAATCGCATTCGCCCATCCTCTGCCTGGTGTTTAGAAGCCTTACTCCAGTTTTCTAGTGCCTCTTCTTCTTACCCCTGTCACAGCCCTCATTATAAGGTTTGGTAATGACATTTCTGTATAACTCTCTTCCTCTAGACAAGAAGGATTTGTAGCCTTGGCTTGGTTTCCCTTCATGTCCAGAAAGCCTGGTCGTGGTACACACAGGTTTTCAGTGAATGTTTATTGTATGACTGATCCTTCAGTAAAGGATAGCTTTCATCCTACCACTGAATTAAAACTTCCTTTCACTTAGAATATGATTTGTGGTTTTCATCATTACCCTGTATTTAGAACCCTTCTGACTTATTTGATTCTTATGAATCTTGCCCAACTTGTTATTATCCTATCCAGTGATCTGATGATCAGTGTGAAAGCATCTTACATAAATTACTGGAACTTTTCCAAATATAAACTGTGTGATAAACACTGAATCTTCAATAAATTCTTCTTGGGTAAATAAACTGTTGAATTAATATAAGCCTGCCAACTGCATTATTCTATTTTAGACCTTACATTCATAGATAGCATTTTGACAGAATTAAATCCTGACAATTAAATTCACAAACCCAATGATTAGTGAAACTGTCATTATAAGTGAACATTTTCACACTCACGAGATGACTCTCCTGGTTTTCCTCCTATTCCTTTGGCCACTCCTTTTCAATCTGTTCAAATTAATCTTTTTCTTTAAAAAATTTTTATGTTTTATTTATTTTTGAGATCAATAGAGACAGAGCACAAGTTGGGGAGGGACAGAGAGAGAGGGAGACACAGAATCTGAAACAGGCCCCAGGCTCTGAGCTGTCAGCACAGATTCTGATGCGGGGCTCGAACTCACAGACCACAAGATCATGACCTGAGTCAAAGTCGGATGCCCAACCGACTGAGCCACCCAGGTGCCCCAAACTTTTTCTTCTTGGTATCTTTCTTCCTCTTATGCCAGATAAAGGCTTCAAATTCATCTCCTATAGTCGCATTTTTATGCTGTCCCATGTATGCATTGTCTTTACCCACTAGACTCTAGGAAATCCAGACTGAAATTGAGTAAGCATCATCAAGTGTTTGTTGAAACCTCTCTTTCTGTCTGGAATTAGCAAAGTAGGTACCATAATTTGGCTGCTGTGTATTAGATGCCTAGTAAAGTTTTGTATTGTGCTATGTATGGGGTATTAAGGAAGAGAGGAATTCTGGCTCATTTTTCAGTGGCATCCTCACTGCAGCCAGCATAGTCCACACCACAGAACATAACTTGGGTTACCATCTTTCAGAATTCACTCATTTATCCACTACTTTTAAGATGGTTGAGGGGCCCTCAGTGGCTCAGTTGGTTAAGCGAGTCTGACTTTGGCTCAGGTCATGATCTCACAGTTTGTGGATTGGAGCCCCACATTGGGCTCTGTGCTGACAGCTCAGAGCCTGGAGCCTGGTTCAGATTCTGTGTCTCCCTCTCTCTCTTCCCCTACTCAACTCGTGCTCTGTCTCTTTCACTTTCAAAAATAAATTAACATTAAAAAAATTTAAGATGCTTGACAATTCTGGATCCCACTGTGCTCTTTTTGTCTAATGTTTTCAGTAAAACTGAAGGACTTTTAAGACTGGCAAAATGCTCAGAATGCCCAATAAGGTTAAATATGGCTTTTTTCTTTTTGAAATGTGCTTGTATTTTTGCTTTGGAGGGACAGATAAATTTGTTTGAACACTTTCTGAAAGGGAAAAATCATTGTTGTTCATAATGTCCTGCTATCATTCAAAAACTGTCCTTAGGAGGGTCCTTTCCTTAAAGAAATGGTGTCTGTAGGGAAACAAAAGCAAATTGGAGGCTTGAAGTTGACTTCTGAGGAAACAGATGACAGAGGGGAAGGATGATGAGGAAACTTCTATTCTTGGGGAATCAAGAAGTCTGATAAGGGATGGAGGATTTAGGGAGAAGGGGAAAAACTGGGTCATTGCCAATAGGGAAGGAAACCTGGGGGAAAGATTAGAGATATTTTGAGGAAAATTTATGAACAATTTCCAAGGACTATGTAATGTCAATGCTCTTCCATATCATCCCACAAAGGGCTTGCTATGGCTGTGATATTCTACATGTTTATTGCAAAATAAGACATATATACTACCTTATAAATTTTTTGGGTTTTTTCCGAATAATTTATTGTCAATTTTGTTTCTATACAACACCCAGTGCTCATCCCAACAAGTGCCCTCTCTGTGCCCATCACCCACTCTCCCCCCTCCCACACCCCTTCTCCCCTCAGTTTGTTCTTAGTCTTTGTAAGTCTCTTATGTTATGTCTTCCTTCCTCTCTGTGGCTTTTTTTTTCCTTTCCTTCCCCTCTTCCCCTCCCCCCTGATTTTCTGTTAGGTCTCACAAAGCCTACCTATGTTTGGGAACGTATGGCATCTTTCTCTGCCTGACTTATTTCACTTAGCATAATATCCTCCAGTTCCATCCATGTTGCCACACATGGCCAGATTTCATTCTTTCTCATTGCTGCATAGTATTTCATTGTATGTATATATATATATATATATGTATATATATATATATATATATATGTATATATATATATGTATATATATATGTATATATATATATATGTATGTATATATGTATATACCACATCTTCTTTATCCATTCATAAGTTCATGGACACTTAGTCTCTTTCCATGATTTGGCTATTGTCGAAAGTGCTGCTATGAACATTGGGGTACACGTGCCCCCATGCATCAGCACTCCTGTACCTCTTGGGTAAATTCCTAACAGTGCTATTGCTGGGTCATAGGGTAAATCTATTTTCATTTTTTGAGGAAACTCCACACAGTTCTATAGAGCTGCTGCACCAGTTCGCATTCCCACCAACAGTGCAAGAGGGTGCCTGTTTCTCCACATCCTCACCAGCATCTATAGTTTCCTGATGTGTTCATTTTAGCCACTCTGACTGGTGTGAGGTGGTATCTCGGTGTGGTTTTCATTTGTATTTCCCCGATGATGAGTGACATTGAGCATCGTTTCACGTGTCTGTTTGCCATTTGGATGTCTTCTTTGGAGAAATGTCTATTCATATCTTTCACCCATTTCTTCACTGGATTATTCGTTTTTCGGGTGTGGAGTTTGGTAAGTTCTTTATACATTTTAGACACTAGTCCTTTATCCGATATGTGATTCGCGATTATCTTTTCCCATTCCGTTGGTTGCCTATCAGTTTTGTTGGTTGTTTCTTTTGCCGTGCAGAAGGTTTTTATCTTGATGAGGTCCCAGTAATTCATCTTTGCTTCCCTTGCCTTGGGAGATGTGTCGAGTAAGAAATTGGTGTGTCTTAGGTCAGAGAGGCTTTTTCCTGCTTTCTCCTCTAGGATGTTGATGGTTTCCTGTCTCACATGCAGATATTTTATCCATTTAGAATTTATTTTTGTGAGTCGTGTAAGAAAGTGGTCTAGTTTCATTCTTTTGCATGTTGCTGTCCAGTTATTCCAGCACCATTTGTTAAAGAGGCTTTTTTCCATTGGATACTCTTTCCTGCTTTGTCAAAGATTAGTTGGCCATATACTTGTGGGTCCATTTCTGAGTTTTCTATTCTATTCCATTGGTCTATGTGTCTGTTTTGTGCCAATACCATACTGTCTTGATGACTACCACTTTGTAGTAGAGGTTAAAGTCTGGGATCATGATCCCTCCTGCCTTGGTTTTATTCTTCAGTATTACCTTGGCTATTCGGGGTCTTTTGTGGTTCCATACAAATATTGGGATTGTTTTCTCTAGCTTTGAGAAGAATACCGGTGCAATTTTGATTGGGATTGCATTGAATGTGTAGATTGCTTTGGGTAGTATTGCCATTTTGACAATATTCATTCTTCCAATCCATGAGCATGGGATGTCCATTTCCTTGTGTCCTCCTCAATTTCCTTCATACGTTTTTATAGTTTTCAGTGTAGAGGACTTTCACATCTTTGGGTAGGTTTATTCCTAAGTATTTTATTGTTTTTGGTGCAATTGTGAAAGGGATTAGCTTCTTTATTTCTCTTTCTGCTGCTTCATTGTTGGTGTATAGAAATGCCACTGATTTCTGTACATTGATTTTGTATCCTGCAACTTTGCTGAAATCATGGATCAGTTCCAGTAGAGTTTTGGTGGATTCTGTCGGGTTTTCCATGTAAAGTATCATGTCATCAGCGAAAAGTGAAACTTTCACTTCCTCCTTGCCTATCCTGATATCTTTTATTTTGTTTTGTTGTCTAATTGCTGATGCTAAGACTTCCAACACAACGTTAAATAGCAGTGGTGAGAGTGGGCACCCCTGTCGTGTTCCTGATCTCAGGGGGAAGGCTCTCAATTTTTCCCCATTGAGGATGATATTGGCTGTGGGCTTTTCATATATGGCTTTTATCATGTTTAAGTATGTTCCTTCTATCCCGACTTTCTCGAGGTTTTTATTAGGAAAGGGTGCTGTATTTTGTCAAATGCTTTTTCTGCATCTATTGACAGGATCATATGGTTCGTATCTTTTATTCTGTCAATGTGATGTATCACATTGATTGATTTGTGAATGTTGAACCAGCCCTGCAACCCAGGGATGAATCCTACTTGATCATGGTGAATAATTCCTTTTATATGCTGTTGGATTCGATTTGCTAGTATCTTGTTCAGAATTTTTGCATCCATATTTATCAGAGATATTGGCCTGTAATTCTCTTTCTTTGCTGGGTCTTTACCTGGTTTGGGAATCAAAGTGTTGCTGGCTTCATAGAATGAGTCCGGGAGTTTTCCGTCTGTTTCAATTTTTTGGAACAGCTTGAGGAGGAAAGGAATTAACTCTGTTTTAAATGACTGGTAAAATTCCGCAGGGAAGCCATCTGGTCCAGGACTTTTATTTGCTGGGAGAATTTTGATAACTGATTCAATTACTTCACTAGTTATGGGTCTGTTCAAATTTTCTATTTCTTCCCGTTTGAGTTTTGGTAGCCTGTGGCTCTTTAGGAATTTGTCCATTTCTTCCAGGTTGCCGAGTTTGGTGGCATATATTTTTTCATAGTATTCTCTGACGATTGCTTGTATTTCTAAGGGATTAGTTGTAATTTCTCCCTTTTCATTCATGATTTTATCTATTTGAGTTCTCTCTCTTTTCTTTTTGGAAGCCTAACTAGAGGTCTGTCTATTTTGTTTACTTTTTGAAGAACAAGCTCTTGGTTTCATTGATCTGTTCCACTACTTTTTCTGTTTCCATATGATAAATCTGTGCCCTGATCTTTGTTATTTCTCTCTTTCTGCTGGGTTTGGGTTGTTTCAGTTGTTCTGCTTCTAGTTCTTGTAGGCGTGCTGTTAGAATTTGTGTTATTGATTTTTCTTGTTTCTTGAGGTGGGCCTGGATTGCAATATATTTCCCTCTCAGGACTGCCTTTGCTGCATCCCAAAGCATCTGGATTGTTGTATTTTCATTTTCATTTGTTTCTATGTATTTTTACATTTCTTCTCTGTTGCTTGGTTGACTCATTCGTCTTTTAGTAGGTTATTCTTAGCCTCCGTGTTTTTGGGGTTTTCCAGCCTTTTTCCTGTGGTTGATTTCAAGTTTCAAAGCACTGTGGTCTGACAGTGTGCACGGTATGTATTTATTCAGAGCTTCCCTGTGCCCCAGAATGTGGTCTGTCTTGGAAAATGTACCGTGTGCATTTGAGAAGAATGTAAATTCCTTTACATCTGGGTGAAGGATCCTGAAGATGTCTGTTAGGCCCATCTGTTCTAATGTGTCATTCAGGGCCATTGTTTCTGTGGTGATTTTCTGTTTTGGGGATCTGTCCAATACTGAGAGTGGGGTGTTAAGTTCCCCTATAATTAGTACATTTTTATCGATAAGGTTGCTTATGTTTGTAATTAGTTGTTTTACAAATTTGGGTGCCCCAGAATTCAGTGCGTAGATATTTATAATTGTTAGCTCTTCCTGCTGGATGGTCCCTGTGACTATTATATAATGTACTTCTTCATCTCTTATTACATCATTCATTTTAATGTCTAGTTTGTCTGATAGAAGTGTGGCTACTCCAGCTTTCTTCTGACTTTCAGTAGTTCTCCATCCCCTCACTTACAATCAGAAGGTGTCCTCAGGTTTAAGATGAGTTTCTTGAAGACAGCAAATAGATAGGTCTTGTTTTTTAATCCGTTCTGTTACCCTGTGTCTTTTGATTTGAGCATTTAGTCCATTTACATTCAGTGTTAATATTGAAAAATATAGGCTTATAGTCACTGTATTATCTGTAGGTTTCATGTTTGTAAGGCTGTCTCTGGTAGTTTGTGTTCTTTGCAACCTTTCCTTCATAGAGTGCCCCTCAGGATCTCTTGTAATGCTGGCTTAATTTTTATGAATTCCTTCAGTTTTTGTTTGTTGGGGAATACGTTGATCTCTCCTTCTATTCTGAATGACAGGCTAGCCTGATACAGGATTCTTGGTTGCATATCCTTCCTGCTCATCACATTGAAGATATCCTGCCATTCCTTTCTGGCTTGCCAAGTTTCTGTAGATAAGTCTGCTACAATCCTTATGTGTCTGCCTTTGTATGTTAAGGTCCTTTTGTCCCTAGCTGCTTTCAGGATTCTCTCCCTGTCTTTATATTTGCCAGTTTCACTATTATGTGTCATGTAGAAGGTCTATTCAAGTTACGTCTGAGGGGAGTTCTCTGTGCCTCTTGGATTTCCATGCCCGTTTCCTTCCTCATGTTGGGGACGTTCTCAGCAATGATTTGTTCAAGTATCCTTTTGACTCCTTTCTCTCTCTCTCTCTTCTTCCTCTGGAATTCCTATGATACGGGTATTGTTTCATTTGAGTGCATCACTCAACTCTCTAATTCTCTTTTCCTGTTCCTGTATCAGCTTCTCTCTCTTTTTTTATCTGCTTCCTCTGGGGCGCCTGGGTTGCTCAGTTAGTTAAGTGGCCAACTTTGGTTCAGGTCATGATCTCACAGTCTGTGAGTTTGAGCCCCGCGTTGGGCTCTGTGTTGATGGCTCAGAGCCTGGAGCCTGCTTCAGATTCTGTATCTCCCTCTCTTTCTGCCCTTCCCCTGCTCATACTCTGTCTCTATGTCTCTCAAAATTAAATAAATGTTAAAGAAAATTATCTGCTTCCTCTTTTCCCAAAATTTTATCTTCTAATGCACTTACTCTCTCTTCTGCCTCTTCACTCCGCACTGTTGCTGCTTCCGATTTGCTTTGTATTTCATCCAAAGCCTTTTGTAATTCTTCCTGACCGTTTTTAAGGTCCTTGAACTCTGCCGCGAGGGACCCCTTGCATTCATCTATGCTTTTTTCAAGCCCAGTGATTAGTTTTATGATTATCATTCTATATTCATGTTCTGTTATGGTGCTTATATCTGTTTTCATCAACTGTTGAGCTGTCACCACTTCCTGTAGATTCTTTTGAGGAGAATTCTGCCATTTCGTCCATTTGACTAGGTGTGTTTTGGATTGTTTCTTGAAGTTGCCCTGCCCTGAGCCAGTACCTCAGTATGAAAAGCAGTATATCAACAAACCTGTCTTGAGCTGTTGGTAAACTTAAATATAATGCTCTAAATGAAAAGCACTTTGCAAATTATATATGCTATACACTGTTACTATGTTTTAATTCCAATGAGATTGGAAACCCAAGTATACTAACGATAGGGGAAAATCTGTTAGAAGATCGCCGACAAGACTGATAAAGAACTATATTAGTTTTAATATCCAAGTAGCACTAAAATTTTTGTGGGTGTCATCAGTTATCTCTCCGTGTTCCATACTTTTGGAAACTCTTATTTTCAGGAAAGATAAAGGGTTTTGAATTTAGATAAGGCTGGGCTGGAAAGTTATAAAGGTGGTGAAATAGGTGAGCAAACAGTTAACAATCTTGTGTATAATTAGCCATTTTGCATTTCACAATCTGAGATAATCCCTCATACCTGGACTATGGTGTCCTTTACATATACTTGCTGAATACTACATGTCGTTTCCTGAAGAACATTCACACAGTTCCTGTGCTAACCACACACATCAGTGTGGTGGGAAATGCATCAGGATACCTGGGGTTCTCAGGCATTGAATGGGGAATATAAGGCTGGGGCAGGATTATTGACATTTTCATCTTTTTTTTTGTCCATACATCTAAGTCCTGGGTCTATTGTACATTTAGGTGCTTTGTGCTATTAGGGCTTACAATAATGGGCTGTAAATGATTCACATTTACTCTCACTGATAGCAGACGATATCAGCAGTGCAGTAGAGACCTCCAGTGGATATTGGAGGAAATTGTACGATCTTGGATTGTTTGGGAAGCCAGCATTTTGGCAAACTCCTTTTCAGCATGTCTGGAAGGATTCTCTGAAGTCAGCAGATAGCTGATGTCTGTTTCCAGCGGATCCAAGAAATGAGCCTTCTGACATCAAAAGATACTTCGGTTAGCATGCTTTCCTTTGCAATAAGAGTTCCTAGCATCAAGTCTAGGCACAATAGAACCCAGAAGAAATAGAAGACTGCCCTCTCCTCTACTTCTTTCTTGAGGAGCAAGAAAACACTTCCTAGAAATCTCCTGCCCCCAATTCTGTTTTTTTTAATTTTTTAAAATCTTTATTTCTTTTTGATATATATATATATATCATATATATATATGTATATCAAAAAGAAATAAAGATTTTTATTATATATAAAAATATATATAAAGATTATAAAAAAGATTATAAAAATATATATAAAGATTATATATATATGTATATATATATATATATATATATATATATATATATATACAGAGAGAGAGAGAGAGAGAGAACGAGCCAGGGAGGAACAGAGAGAGAGAGACACACACAGAATCTGAAGCAGGCTCCAGGCTCCGAGCTGTCAGCACAGAGCCAAATGTGGGGCTCAAACTCACAAACCATGACATCATGACCTGAGCCGAAGTTGGACGCTTAACTGACTGAGCCAGCAAGGTGTCCCTGCTGCCCCAAATTCTATTTCCAATTATATTTTTCTGAGCCTTAAAAGATTTTTGTCCATTTGGGATATAAGCGAGGAGCTTCCATCATCTTGCACCCACTAAATATTCAACTCTTTTATTTGTGCCCTATCGAACCACTTTAATCTGTGTTGAATAATGAGGAAATGATGGGGACAAAGTTTTAGTATTGGTTCTTGGGGTCCAAATAACGTAGATTTTCCCCAAATCTGACTGTCAAGCACTGTGTTAGATTCTGGGATGCAAAAGGGAGTGAGACTGAGTTCATGATTTCTGCTAAAAGAGACAAAACAAAAAAAGAAACTATACCACAAGTGTGTACGTACTCTCTGAGACACAAGACATTCAGGATACTTTGACACTACACAGGATGGAAATGTCTCCTAGGTTAGAGTGACCTCCAAAGAAAGAGATGTATAAGTTGAGACCTGAAAAGACAGTAAGAGACAGACAGGCAAGTATGGGGCAACAAATTTTCCGCATAGTAGGAACAGTATATCTGAGGCTCTGAAAATCAGAGAAAGCTTGGTTTGCAAAAGGTACAGATTTCTATCCTAGTTCTGATACTAGTACACTGAGCTTCTTTGCTTACATAGCATCTCATTCTCCTTATATACACACTGTATCATGAGAATCCTCTCATATTTTGATTTTTTTTAAATCTGGAGTTCCCTAATCTTGGAATAGGAACTGGGGGGTTAGCGACATGGTGTGAGATGGAGACTTTAATATATGCCTTTTGTTATTTGCTGATTTTTAAAAAAAATCTGTGAAAGTAATATATAACCAGAAATAAAATAATCAAATATGCAATTAGTTCACATGGTAGCAAATCCCAAACATAACAAAATGCACATAAAAGTGAGGAAACAGAATATCTGTAATGTCATCATTCAGAGATGTCAAAAGTGAACCATTTTGTGTTTTTGTGTATCTTCCCAAACTTTTTACTATGCATGTGCATAAACACACACACACACACACACACACACACACACACACACACTTCTATTTCAAAAGTTTTTTTTTCTCATTTGTGTTGGAAGATGGATATATTTTAGTTAAATAGTATATGCTTCCATCATCATTTTTAATGTCCCCATGATAGTTAATTTCATAGGAATAACATAATTCATTTAGTCAATTCCCACTTCAATAAACATGTAGGGTTTTTTTTTCTGTGTGTCTATGGTAACAGTTCTATTTCCAAATAACAAGATACAGAATGGTGTATACAATGTGCTAGTAAAAATGAATGGGGAATCTATTGATCAATATACTTAATTCACTTGGAGAGCTACTGAATTCTTTACTAAATGAATGTTATAAACTATTTTTTAAATCTATAACCATTTAAAATAACACTTATGTATTCTGACATTAGTGTACTATAATAGAAATAACCTATAAAGTCTGTTACATAAAGCCTGCCAGCATGAAAACAGTAGGTTTTCTAACCTGCTCCTTTGCTGTAACTTCACAATGAGTACCCTTTAACCTCCTGTACTTTTTTCTCATGAATCGACTGTCATCACCAATTAGCACCCTAGGAGTAGATAGCCTTCTACTATGCAGTAATTGTCCAGTGCAAAGGGCCCTAGCGCTTTGGGTATCCCAAGAAGTAGTGATGTATTTTCTGCAGGGTAGAAATAATTAGACCATTATGTCCATTACACAGAAAAGCCCACCTTGCCTTTATGCGCTCCTTCCTACCCTCTACCCTCCACCCTCCCTTTTCCCCAACACTACCTTAAGAAGGAATTTAGGACCCATTTTCCCTAACACACTCCTTCCTCATAGCTTGACACCTACAACGTTTTGTTTTTGGGAAGAACTTGCTACAGTTGATCACCTTCACTTTCTGGAGAGCCTCCAACACTGCAGCCATTCTAGCATGCCAAGAGGGCTTTTGCTCTCTGTGGTTTAAACTGTGTCTCTCCCAGGATGTCCATTTATTTTGAGGCTGTGGTCAAAGAATGTTGAAGGAGCACATGAATTTAGAAGTGTACAATATCATACAGTATAGATTTGATGGACTGGAGTAGGGAAGGGGAGGGAAAGAGAGTAGTTTAACAGGGTAAAGTTCCTACCATGTCTGTATTTCTGCATAAAGTTTTATTTCTTCTTTTCACAAATAAGGAAAAAATACTGTACTGTAGTGGACTAAAACATGGATAGTAGGACCAGACAAATGCTTGGATTCAAATCTCAACACCATTTGCTATATTAATACGTGTTAGTATCACTATTTCTGTGTAAACAAGTTCAGAGGTAACTGGTTTAAAATAAGTGTGCATAGGTTGCAGATATCCTTGTTTGCTTAGCACAGTGCCCTCCAGAATGGAAACAAACCTTTCCTGTGTTGAAATTATGTATGTTTGTATGTATGTATTTATGACCTATACTACACTTTATTTTTTCTTTTAATTTTTAATGTTTTAATGTTTATTTATTTTTATTTTTTTAGTACAAAAGAATATTTATTGTCAAGTTGACTAACATACAGCGTATACAGTATGCTTAGTTTTGGGGGTAGATTTCCATGATTCATCGCTTACATTTAACACCTAGTGCTCATCACAAGAGCCCTATTTAGTGCCCATCACCAATCTAGTCCATTCCTTGCCCACCTCAGTTCATTCTCTATCTTTAAGAGTCTTTTGTGGTTTGATTCACTCTCTTTTCCCCCACCCATTTCCGTTATTTTCATCTGTTTTGTTTCTTAAATTCCACATATGAATGAAATCATATGGCATTTGTATTTCCTTGATTGAGTTATTTCACCTAGCACAATACATTCTAGCTCCATCCACATTGTTGCAAATGGCAAGATTTCATTCTTTTTGGTGGCTAAGTTATATTCCATTGTGTGTGGTATATATATATATATATATATATATATATATATATATATATATATATATATATATACATATATATATATATATGCCTCTGGCAACATGTCTAGTAAGAAGTTGTATATATACATACATACCACATCTTCTCTATACATTCATCAGTCAACGGACATTTGAGCTCTCTCCATAGTTTGGCTATTGTTGATAATTATTGTTGATAATGTTACTATAAACATTGGGTGCATTACCCCTTCAAATCTGTATTTTTGTATCCTTTGGGTAAATACCTAATAGTGCGATTTCTGGATTGTATGGTAGTTCTATTTTTGGTTTTTCAAAGAACCTCTATACTGTTTTCCAGAGTGGCTGCACCAGTTTGCATTCCCACCAGCACTGCAAGAGTGTTCCCCTTTTTCTACATCCTCTCCAACATCTGTTGTTTCTTGTGTTGTTAATTTTAGCCATTCTGACATATGTGAAGTGGTATCTCATTGTGGTTTTGATTTGTATTTCCCTGATGATGAATGATGTTCAGCATTTTTCATGTGTCTGTTAGACATCTTGATGTCTTCCTTGGAAAAATGCTTATTACTGTCTTCTGCCCATTTCTTAACTGGGTTGTTTTTTGGGTGGTGATTTTGAGCAGTTCTTTATAGATTTCGGATACTAACCCTTTATCAGATATGACATTTGCAAATATCTTCTCCCATTCTGTAGGCCGCCTTTTAGTTTTATTGATTGCTTTCTTCACTGTGCAGAAACTTTTTAACTTGATGAAGTCCCAATAGTTCATGTTTGCTTTTGTTTCCTTTGCCTCTGGCAACATGTCTAGTAAGAAGTTGCTGCAGCCAAAGCCAAAGAGGTTTTTGCCTGTGTTCTCCTCTAGAATTTTGATGGTTTCTAGTCTCACAATTAGGTATTTCATCCATTTTGAATTTATTTTTGTGTATGGTGTAGGAAAGTGGTCCAGTTTCATTCTTCTGCATGTTGCAGTCCAGTTTTCCCGGCACTATTTTTTGAAGAGACTATCATTTTTCAATTGGATGTTCTTTCCTGCTTTGTCGGAGATTATTGACCATATATCTGTGGGTCCATTTCTGGGTTTTCTATTCTGTTCCACTGATCTATGTGTCTGTTTTTGTGCCAGTACCATACTGTCTTGATGACTACAGCTTTGCAGTAGAGCTTAAAATCTGGAATCATGATGCCTCCAGTTTTGTTTTTCTTTTTCAGAATTGCTTTGGCTATTTGCGGTCTTTTTCCATATAAATTTTAGGATTGCTTGTTTTAGCTCTGAGAAAAATGCTGGTGATATTGTGATAGCAATAGCATTAAATGTGTAGATTGTTTTTGGGTAGTATAGACATTTTAACAGTGTTTGTTCTTTCAATTCATTAGCATGGGATGTATTTCCATTTCTTTGTGTTCTCTGCAATTTCTTTCATAAATGTTCTATAGTTTTCAGAATACAGATATTTTACCTCTTTACTTATGTTTATTCCTAGGTGTATTGGCTTTGGTGCAATTGCAAATGGGACCTATTCCTTGATTTCTTTTTCTACTACTTCGTTTTTGGGGTATAGAAATGCAATAGATTTATGCAGGTTGATTTTACATCCTGTGCCTGCTGAATTCATGTATTAGTTCTAGCAATTTTTTTCTTCAGGATTTCTACATAGTGTATCATGTCACCTACAAATAGTGAAAGTTTGACTTCTTCTTGCCAATTTGTATGCCCTTTCTTTCATTTTGTTATCTGATTGCTGAGGGTAAGACTTCCAGTACTATGTTAAATAGTAATGATGAAAGTGGACATTATAGTCTTCTTCTTGATCTTTGAGGAAAAGCTCTCAGGTTTTCCCCATTGAGGATGATATTAGCTGTGGGTCTTTTGTACATGGCCTTTATGATGCTGAGGTGTGTTCCTTCTATCCTTACTCTCTTGAGGAGTTTTATCAAGAAAGGATGCTGTATTTTGTCAAATGCTTTTCTAATCTATTGAGAGGATCATGTGATTCTTATCCTTTCTTTTATTAATGTGGAGTATCACATTGATTGATTTCTGAATATTGAACTACTCCTGAAGCCGAGGAATAATTCCCACTTGATCATGATGAATAATTATTTGCTACTACCTTGTTGAGAATTTTTGCCTCCATGTTCATCAAGGATATTAGACTGTATTTCTCCTTTTTAGTGGGATCTTTGTCCGGTTTTGGAATCAAGGTAATACTAACTTTGTAGAATGAATTTGGATGTTTTCTTTTCACTTCAATTTTATCTTTAAATATCTGGAAGAATTCCCCTGGAAAGACATCTGGCCCAGGACGCTTGTTTGTTGGGAGATTTTTGATTACTGATTCAATTTCTTCACTGGTTATGGGTCTGTTTGACTTCATTTTTTTAAATATTTATTTTAGATTTTTGGGAGGGGCCAACATGGTGGAGGAGTAGGGGGAACTGGTGCTCTCTGGTGTTTTCAAACTAAGAAGGGCAGAAACCAAGGGACTCCCAGTCCCAGAGATCTGCAGGAAGAGGAGTGGAGGCTACGGGGAAGAGAATGTGAAATCCAGAAAATCCTGGGAGACTGAGTTAGTGCAACTTGGGAGAAAGAAAGAGAGCTGCAGAGGTGTGGACTGCAGGGAGCAGGCCTGGGCCTTGGGCCCCTTCCACCAAAAGGTAAGGGGAAGAGAAAGAACAGTAGGGAAAGTACCTCTGACTGGGATGTAGAGGGAGCTTATCATCCAGTCCCTAGTCTTGAGGCTTTTGGAGAGAAAGTCCATTGTTCACAGACCTCAGTTCCGCCAACTGAGCTGGCGGAGTTTTCTTCACTCAGGTGCCAGCGACACTGTCCCAGCCCATGACACGGAGAGGCACCATGCAATCACTGGATTGGTGCTGAGTCAGTGACAATTTACATAGGGAAAACTGGGCATGCAAGGGGCACGCGACCACCCAGCAGATTGTACTGCCCCTGCAACCAAGACCGAGTCGAGGGTGGAAACAGAGGAGTATTCTGAGACTCTGGGTCTGTGAAAAGGAGGCTGGGGGAACGCCATTGTGGTCTCGTCGGTGCTGAGTCAGAGACTCAATGTACAAAAGGTGCAGCCGTCTGAGCAAGTTACAGGAACTCAGATGAGTGTGGAGCACACGACCATCCAGGAAATTGCACTGCGCTACATGCAAGCCGGACAGAGTTGAGGACGGAAATAGAGGAGTATTTTGAGATCTGGGTCCATGAAGAGGAGGCTGGGGGGACACCATTGTGGTTTCACCAGTGCTGAGTCAGAGACTCAATTTACATAAGGTGTGGCTGTCGGAGCGAGGTAAAGGAACTCAGATGAGTGTGGGGCACACGACTGCCCAGTGAGTTGAGCTGCACCAGCAACCAGAGTTGAGGATGGAAATTGAGGAGTGATCTGAGACTCTGGGTCCATGAAGAGGAGGCTGGGAGGGTACCATTGTAGTACTGCATTCCCACAAAGCTAAACCCAAGGACTCCACCCCCGCAAGGCACCCCCTGCCTACACCAGGCCATGCCACTCCTCATACGGGAGACACCCTTCTGTAGGAGTGATAGATAGGGAGACACGAATACTGCAGAATTGCTTGGATTAATTCTAGGTCAATTCTTCGGTTTTAGATATGGACACCCTCTTCTCCTTCCTACCTCTCCCCACCTCTAAACCAGTCACCTGGGGGTTTTGGCATGCTTAAACAGACATTTAACCCACTCTCTCAATGCATGTTCTACACCTCCCTCTTTAATTTCCTATCTCTCTATGGAACAGTCAGGCCGCATAGTGCATCTGGGCAACATCTAACTTCATTTCTCTTTCCTCGCATCCTTCCTTATTCTGATTGCCCTCTTTCTGGATCAAGTCTTCTAATCTCTCTACCTGGTGAAAGTTCAATTTCTTCTTCTCCCTACATCTGTCACTACTCTATGTATGCTCTACCATCAGCAGACCACACACCCTATCATTTAGGTGTAGCTGCTACGTCAGGTCGCATGCTTCCAGAGCATCGTTTGTTAATCTTTTTTATTTTGTGATTTGTTTGTCAGTATTATTGGTCACTACGGTTGTGAGGTTGTGTTTCCTGTGTGTCGGTCTGACCCTTTTCCTTTCCAGGGAGACCTAGGAAATAAACCAATACACATCTAGCCAAAATGACAAAACAGAAGAACTCCCCTCAAAAGAAAGTAGAGAAAATAGCGACAGCACAAAAAATGATGAAAGCAGACATAAGCAACTTAACAGAACAAGAATATAGAATGATAAATATAAAAATACTCGCTGGGCTTGAAAAAAGCATAGAAGAAAGCAGGAGGACCCTCGAGGAAGAGATCAAGGTCCTAAAAAACAGTCAGGAGGAATTAAAAAATGCCTTCAATGAGGCGCAAAACAAACTGAAGGTGGCCACAGTGTGGATTGAAGAGGCAGAAGAGACAATAGGTGAATTAGAAGATAAATTTACGGAAAAGGAGGAAGCAGAGAAAAAGAGAGAGAAACTCATACGAGAACAGGAAAGGAGAATTCGAGAGCTGAGCGATGCACTCAAATGGAAAAATATCTGTATTACAGGAATTCCAGGGAAGAAGAGCAAGAAAAAGAGGTCGAAGGGATACTTGAACAAATCATCACAGAGAACTTCCCCAACGTGAAGACGGAAATGGGAATGGAAATCCAAGAGGCACAGAGAACTTCCCTCAGACATAACCCAAATAGACCCTCAGCACGACACATCATAGTGAAGCTGGGAAAAGACAAAGAGAGAATTTCGAAAGCAGCTAGGGATAAATGGGCCTTGACTTACAAAGGCAGACACATTAGGGTAGTAGCAGACTTATGCACAGAAACTTGGCAAGCCAGAAAGGAATGGCAGGAATTCTTCAATGTGATGAACAGGAAGGATATGCAGCCAAGAATCCTTTACCCGGCCAGCTTGTCATTAAGAATGCATGGAGAGATAAAGGTCTTCCAAAATAAACAAAAACTGAAGGAATACATCACAAATAAACCAAACTTACAAGAGATACTGAGGGGGACACTATGAAGGAAAGGTCGAAAGAAACACAGAGTACCAGAGACATGTTTACAAGCATGAAATGTACAGATAGCACCGTGGATCTAAACCAATATTTTTCTATATTAATGCTGAATGTAAATGGACTAAACCCTCCAATTAAAAGACACAGGGTACAGAATGGATTAAAAAACAGGACCCATCTATCTGCTGTCTTCAGGAGACCCATTTTAGACCTGAGGATACCTTCACATTGAAAGTGAGGGGATGGAGAATTATATACCATGCTACGGGAACACAGAAGAAAGATGGAGTAGCCACACTTATATCGGAAAAACTAGACATTGAAGTAAAAGATGTAATAAGAGATGAAGAAGGGCATTATATAATAACCACAGGAACTACCCAGCAGGAAGGGCTAACAATTATAAATATATACGCGCCAAATTTGGGGGCTCCCAAAATTGTAAAGCAACTAATTACAAACATAAGCAATCTTATTCATTAAAATGTGCTAATTGCAGAGGACTTAATACCCCACGCACAGCTCAGGATAGATCCACTAAACAGAGAATCATGATAGAAAAAAATGGACCGGAACGACATACTGGAAGAGAAGGGCCTGACAAATATCTTCAGGGCCCTTCATCCAGAAGCAAAGGAATTTACATTCTTCTCAACTGCACACGGTACATTCTCCAAGATAGACCAAATTTTGTAGCACAAGGAAGCGCTGAATAAATATAAAAGAATTGAGATCATACCATGCACACTTACAGACCACAATGCTTTGAAACTTGAAATCAACACAGAAAAAAGGCTGGAAAACATCCAAAAACATGGAGGCTAAAAAGCAACCTACTAAAAGATGAATGGGTCAACAAAGCAATCAGAGAAGAAATAAAAAATACATGGAAACAAATGAAAATGAAATTACAACAATCCAAATGCTCTGGGATGCAGCAAAGACAGTCCTGAGAGGGAAATATATTTCAATCCAGGCCCACCTCAAGAAACAAGAAAAATCATTAACACAAATTTTAACAGCACGCCTAAATGAACTAGAAGTAGAACAGCTAGGACAACCTAAACCCAGCAGAAAGAAATAACAAAGATCAGGGCACAAATTAATCATGTGGAAACAGAAAACGTAGTGGAACAGATCAATGAAACAAAGAGCTGGTTCCGTGAAGAAATAAACAAAAATGATAAACCTCTAGCCAGGTTTCTCAAAAGAAAAGAGAGAGAACCCAAATAGAAGAAATCATGAGCTAAGACGGTGTGATTACAACCAATCCCTCAGAAATACAAGCAATCATCAGATAATATTATGAAAAACTATATGCCGTCAAATTCAAAACCTGGAGGAAATAGGTAAATTCCTAAGCAGTCACACGCTATGAAAACTCAATCGGAAAGAAATAGAAAATTTGAACAGAACCATAACTAGTGAAGAAATTGAATCAGTTATCAAAAATCTCCCAACAAATAAAAGTCCAGGATCAGATAGCTTCCCCGCGGAATTTTACCAGACATTTAAAACAGAGTTAATACCTATCCTCCTCAAGCTGTTCCAAAAAATTGAAACAGAAGGAAAATTCCCTGACTCCTTCTAGGAAGCCAGCATCACGTTGATTCACAAACCAGAGAGAGATCCAGTAAACAAAGAGAACTACAGGCCATATCCTTGATGAATATGGATGCAAAAATTCTTTTTTTTTTTTTTTTTTTTTTTTTGAGACTCTTATTTTTTTTTTTTTACCTTATAAACTGTGTTCTTTATTTTTTTTTTTGTTATAATAGTTTATTTTCAAATTGGTTTACATATAACACCCAGTGTTCATCCCAACATGTGCCCTTTTTAATGCCCATCACCCCCTCTCCCCCCTCCCTCATCCCCCTTACCCTCAGTTTTTTCTTAGTCTTTGAGAGTCTCTTATGTTTTATCTCCCTCCCTCTCTGTGTCTTTTTTTTCTTTCCCCTCTTCCCCTCCCCCTGGTTTTTGCTTAGTCTCACAAAGTCCACCTATTCGTGGAAACATATGGTATCTGTCTTTTTCTGACTGACTTATTTCACTTAACATAATACCCTCCAGTTCCATCCATCTTGCTACACATGGCCAGATTTCATTTTTTCTCATTGCCACGTAGTAGTCCATTGTATATAAGTACCATAACTTCTTTATCCATTCGTCAGTTGATGGGCACTTGGTCTCTTTCCATGATTTGGCTATTGTCGAAAGTGCTGCTATGAACATTGGGGTACACGTGCTCCTATGCATCAGCATTCCTGTGTCTCTTGGGTAGATTCCTAGCAGGGCAATTGCTGGATCATAGGGTAGCTCTATTTTCATTTTTTGAGGAACCTCCACACCGTTTTCCAGAGTGGCTGCACCAGTTTGCATTCCCACCAACAGTGTAGGAGAGTGCCTACTTCTCCACATCCTCGCCAGCATCTATAGTTTCCTGATTTGTTCATTTTAGCCACTCTGACTGGTGTGAGGTGGTATCTCAGTGTAGTTTTGATTTGTATTTCCCTGATGCTGAGTGACATTGAGCATCGTTTCATGTGTCTGTTGGCCATCTGAATGTCCCCTTTGGAGAAGTGTCTATTCATATCTTCCGCCCATTTCTTCACTGGGTTGTTTGTTTTTCGGGTTTGGAGTTTGGTAAGTTCTTTATAAATTTTAGATATTAGTCCTTTATCCGATATGTCATTTGCGATGATCTTTTCCCATTCCGTTGGTTGCCTATTCGTTTTGTTGGTTGTTTCTTTTGCCGTGCAGAAGCTTTTTATCTTGATGAGGTCCCAATAGTTCATCTTTGCTTTTAATTCTCTTGCCTTTGGAGACGTGTCGAGTAAGAAATTGGTGCGTCTTAGGTCAAAGAGGCTTTTTCCTGTTTTCTCCTCTAGGATTTTGACGGTTTCCTGTCTCACATTCAGATCTTTTATCCATTTAGAATTTATTTTTGTGAGTGGTGTAAGAAAGTGGTCTAGTTTCATTCTTTTGCATGTTGCTGTCCAATTCTCCCAGCACCATTTGTTAAAAAGGCTGTCTTTTTTCCATTGGATACATTTTCCCGCTTTGTCAAAGATTAGTTGGCCATATACTTGCGGGTCCATTTCTGAGTTTTCTATTCTATTCCATTGGTCTATGCGTCTGTTTTTGTGCCAATACCATACAGTCTTGATGACCACCGCTTTGTAGTAGAGGTTAAAGTCTGGGATTGTGATGCCTCCCGCCTTGGTTTTATTCTTCAGTATTATTTTGGCTATTCGAGGTCTTTTGTGGTTCCATACAAATTTTAGGATTGTTTGCTCTAGCTTTGAGAAGAATGCTGGTGCAATTTTGATTGGGATTGCATTGAATGTGTAGATTGCTTTGGGTAGTATTGCCATTTTGACGATATTTATTCTTCCAATCCATGAGCATGGGATGTTTTTCCATTTCCTTGTGTCTTCCTCAATTTCCTTCATAAGTTTTTTATAGTTTTCAGTGTAGAGGTCTTTCACATCTTTGGTTAGGTTTATTCCTAAGTATTTTATGGTTTTTGGTGCAATTGTGAAAGGGATTAGCTTCTTTATTTCTCTTTCTGCTTCTTCATTGTTGGTGTATAGAAATGCCACCGATTTCTGTACATTGATTTTGTATCCTGCAACTTTGCTGAAATCATGAATCAGTTCTAGTAGGCTTTTGGTGGATTCTGTCGGGTTTTCCATGTAAAGTATCATGTCATCTGCAAAAAGTGAAAGTTTGACTTCCTCCTTGCCAATCTTGATGCCTTTTATTTTGTTTTGTTTTCTGATTGCTGATGCTAAGACTTCCAGCACTATGTTAAATAGCAGTGGCGAGAGTGGACACCCCTGTCGTGTTCCTGATCTCAGGGGGAAGGCTTTCAATTTTTCCCCATTGAGGATGATATTAGCTGTGGGCTTTTCATATATGGCTTTTATGATGTTTAAGTATGTTCCTTCTATCCCGACTTTCTCGAGAGTTTTTATTAAGAAAGGATGCTGTATTTTGTCAAATGCTTTTTCTGCATCTATTGACAGGATCATATGGTTCTTATCTTTTCTTTTGTTGATGTGATGTATCACGTTGATTGATTTGCGAATATTGAACCAGCCCTGCAACCCAGGGATGAATCCTACTTGATCATGGTGGATAATTCTCTTTATATGCTGTTGGATTCGATTTGCTAGTATCTTGTTGAGAATTTTTGCATCCATATTCATCAGGGATATTGGCCTGTAATTTTCTTTCTTTGCTGGGTCTCTATCTGGTTTGGGAATCAAAGTGATGCTGGCTTCATAGAATGAGTCCGGGAGTTTTCCTTCCGTTTCAATTTTTTGGAACAGCTTGAGGAGGATAGGAATTAACTCTGTTTTAAATGTCTGGTAAAATTCCGCAGGAAAGCCATCTGGTCCAGGGCTTTTATTTGCTGGGAGGTTTTTAATAACTGATTCTATTTCTTCACTAGTTATGGGTCTGTTCAAATTTTCTATTTCTTCCCGTTTGAGTTTTGGTAGCGTGTGGCTATTTAGGAAGCTGTCCATTTCTTCCAGATTGCCAAGTTTGGTGGCATATAATTTTTCATAGTATTCTCTGATGATTGCTTGTATCTCTGAGGGATTGGTTGTAATTTCTCCCTTTTCATTCACGATTTTATTTATTTGAGTTCTCTCTCTTTTCTTTTTGAGAAGCCTGGCTAGAGGTTTGTCTATTTTGTTTATTTTTTCAAAGAACCAGCTTTTGGTTTCATTGATCTGTTCCACTACCTTTTCTGTCTCCATATGGTTAATTTGAGCTCTGATCTTTTTTATTTCTCTCTTTCTGCTGGGCTTGGGTTGTTTTAGTTGATCTGCTTCTAGTTCCTTTAGGCGTGCTGTTAGAATTTGTGTTATTGATTTTTCTTGTTTCTTGAGATGGGCCTGGATTGCAATATATTTCCCTCTCAGGACTGCCTTTGCTGCATCCCAGAGCGTTTGGATTGTTGTATTTTCATTTTCATTTGTTTCCATGTATTTTTTAATTTCTTCTCTGATGGCTTGGTTGACCCAGTCATCTTTTAGTAGGTTATTTCTTAGCCGCCATGTTCTTGGATATTTTCCAGGCTTTCTCCTGTGGTTGATTTCAAGTTTCAAAACATTGTGGTCTGACAGTGTACACGGTATGATCTCAATTCTTTTATATTTATTCAGAGCTTCCCTGTGCCCCAGAATGTGGTCTGTCTTGGAAAATGTACCGTGTGCAGATGAGAAGAATGTAAATTCCTTTGCTTCTGGATGAAGGACCCTAAAGATGTCTGTGAGGCCCATCTGTCCTAATGTGTCATTCAGGGCTATTGTTTCTGCGGAGATTTTCTGTTTTCTGGATCTATCCAATGCTGAGAGTGGAGTGTTGAGATCTCCTACTATTAGGACATTTTTATCGATGAGGTTGCTAATGTTTGTAATTAGTTGTTTTACAAATTTGGGTGCCCCCGAATTCGGTGCGTAGATATTTACAATTGTTAGCTCTTCCTGCTGGATGGTCCCTGAGACTATTATATAATGTCCTTCCTCATCTCTTATTACATCGTTCATTTTAAAGTCTAATTTGTCTGATATAAGTGTGGATACTCCGGCTTTCTTCTGACTTCCAGTAGCATGGTAGATAGTTCTCCATCCCCTCACTTTCAATCTGAAGGTGTCTTCAGGTTTAAGATGAGTTTCTTGAAGACAGCAAATAGATGGGTCTTGTTTTTTAATCCATTCTGTTATCCTTTGTCTTTTGATTGGCGCATTTAGTCCATTTACATTCAGTGTTAATATTGAAAAATATGGGCTTACAGTCACTGTATTATCTGTAAGTTTCATTTTTGTAAGGCTGTGTCTGGTAGTTTGTATTCTTTGCCTCCTTGTTTTCATAGAATGCCCCTCAGGATCTCTTGCAGTGCTGGCTTATTTGTGATAAATTCTTTCAGTTTTTGTTTGTTGGGAAAAACCTTGATCTCTCCTTCTATTCTGAATGACAGGCTAGCCGGATACAGAATTCTTGGTTGCATGTCCTTCTTGCTCATCACATTGAAGATGTCCTGCCATTCCTTTCTGGCTTGCCAAGTTTCCGTAGATAAGTCTGCTACTACCCTTATAGGTCTCCCTTTGTATGTTAGGGTTCTTTTGTCCCTAGCTGCTTTCAGGATTCTCTCCCTATCTTTGTATTTTGCCAGCTTCACTATGATGTGCCGTGCAGAAGGTCTATTCAAGTTACGTCTGAGGGGAGTTCTCTGTGCCTCTTGGATTTCCATGCCCGTTTCCTTTCTCATGTTGAGGAAGTTCTCAGCAATGATTTGTTCCAGAACCCCTTCGACTCCTTTCTCTCTCTCTTCTTCCTCTGGAACTCCTATGATACGGATATTGTTTCTTTTGACTGCATCGCTCAGCTCTCGAATTCTCCTTTCCTGTTCCTGGATCAGCTTCTCTCTCTTTTTATCTGCTTCCTCTTTTTCAATGATTTTGTCTTCTAATGCACTAACTCTTTCCTCTACCTCTTCAATCCGTGCTGTGGTTGCTTCCAGTTTCCCCTGTATTTCTTCCAATGTCTTCTTTAATTCTTCCTGACCGTTTTTAAGGTCTTTGAACTTTGCCTCGTAGGACCCCTTGCATTCATCTAAGCTTTTTTCAAGGCCAGCAATTAGTTTTATGATTAACATTCTATATTCAAGTTCTGTTATGTTGCTTATATCTCTTTTCATTAATTCTTGAGCTGTCACTGCTTCTTGTAGACTCTTTTGAGGAGAATTCTTCCGTCTCGTCATTTTGGCTGGATGTGTTATGGGTTGTTTCTTGAAGTTGCCCTGGAAAGGAAAACTGACAGACACACAGAACACAGAAATACTCAAACGTACCGACAAATGGTCCAGACAAGCAGTTCACAACAGAAAAAAATAACAAGTGACTCTCTGAGGGCAATGTCCTGAAGTAACAGCTACACGTTAAGGACAGGGTATGTAGTGTGCTGGTGGCAGAGCATATATAGACAGAATAATGACTGGTGCAGGGAGAAGAAGGAAATGGACTTTGCCCAGGTAGAGCGACTAAAGGGTTTAATCCAGACTGATAGAAATCAGAATAAGGACAGGTGCGAGGGAAAAGGAATAAAGATCGATGTCTTCTAGATGAACTTATACGGCCTGGTTATTCCAGAAAAAGGGAGTTCAGTTGGGCCGTGTCTGTGTTCGCCTTAGTTTCTTGTCAGCTCTAGCACCTTTTCCCCCCGATTTTTGTAGTTGAGAGAGAGACAATGGTTTCAGTCGTCCCCCTTTAAAGGGCAAGCGAAATACTGGAGCCCCCTACTCCTCCGCCATGTTGCCTCCATATATGGATGCAAAAATTCTTAACAAGATATTAGCAAATTGAATCCAACAGCATATACAAAGAATTATTCACCATGATCAAATAGGATTCATCCCTGGGTTGCAGGCCTGGTTCAACATTTGCAAATCAATCAATGTGATACATCACATTAACAAAAGAAAAGATACGAAACATATGATCCTGTCAATAGATGCAGAAAAAGCATTTGACAAAATACAGCATCATTTCCTAATAAAAACTCTCAAGAAAATCGGGATAGATGGAAGATACTTAGGCATCATAAAAGCCAATTATGAAAAGCCCACAGCTAATATCATCCTCAATGGGGAAAAATTTAGAGCAGTCCTCTAACATCAGGAACACTCTTGCCACTGCTATTTAACATAGTGTTGGAGGTCCTAGCATCAGCAATCAGACAACAAAGCAAAATAAAAGGCATCAGGATAGGCAAGGATGAAGTCAAACTTTCACATTTCGCAGATGACATGATACTTTACATGGAAAACCCGACAGAATCCACCAAAAGCCTAATAGAACTGATCCATGAGTTTGGCAAAGTTGTACGAAATCAATGTACAGAAATCGGTTGCATTCTTATACACCAACAATGAAGCAACAGTAAGAGAAATAAAGAAGCGAGTCCCATTCACAATTGCACCCAAACCCATAAAATACCTAGGTATAACCCTAGCCAAAGATGTAAAATATCTATACGCTGAAAACTATGAAAAAACTTAGAAAGGAAATTGAGGAAGACATAAGGAAATGGAAAAACATCCCATGCTCATGGATTGGAAGAATAAATATCGTTACAATGGCAATACTACCCAAAGCAATCTACACATTCAATGCAATCCCAATCAAAATTGCACCAGCATTCTTCGCGAAGCTAGAGCAAACAATCCCAATATTTGTATGGAACCACAAAAGACCCCGAATAGCCAAAGTAATACTGAAGAATAAAACCAAAGCAGGAGCCATCACAATCCCAGACTTTAACCTCTACTACAAAGCACTAATAATCGAGACAGTATGGTATTGGCACAAGAACAGACACATAGACCAATGAAATAGAATAGAGAATGCAGAAATGGACCCACAAGCATATGGCCACTAATCTTTGACAAAGCAGGAAAGAGTATCCAATGTAAAAAAGACAGCCGCTTTAACAAACGGTGCTGGGAGAACTGGACAGCAACATGCAGAAGAATCAAACTAGACCACTTCCTTACACCACTCAGAAAAATAAACTCAAAATAGATGAAGGACCTGAATGTTGGACAGGAAACCATCAAAATCCTAGAGGAGAAAGCAGGAAAAAACTTTTTGACTTGAGTTGCAGCAATTTCTACATGACACATCTCCAAAGGCGAGGGTTTTTGTTTTGTTTTGTTTTTTTTTGAATAATTTATTGTCAAATTGGTTTCCATACAACACCCAGTGCTCATCCCAACAAGTGCCCTCCTCTGTACCCATCACCCCCTCTAGGCCCTCCCACACCCCCCTCT
Organism: Paguma larvata; assembly: GCA_030068075.1. Lineage (NCBI taxonomy): Eukaryota > Metazoa > Chordata > Mammalia > Carnivora > Viverridae > Paguma > Paguma larvata. The sequence continues at coordinate 42,447,978 of CM057830.1, read as the reverse complement.
CCTCTCAGTTTGTTTTTAGTCTTTGAGAGTCTCTTATGTCTTCCTTCCTTTCTTTGGCTTTTTTTTTTCCTTTTCCTCTTCCCCTCCCCTCTGGGTTTCTGTTACGTCTCCCAAAGCCTACCTATGCGTGGGAATATATGGCATCTGTCTTTCTCTGCCTGACTTATTTCGCTCATGACAATACCCTCCAGTTCCATCCATGTGCTACACATGGCCAGATTTCATTCTTTCTCATTGCTGCTTACTAGTCCATTGTATATATATAACACATCTTCTTTATCCATTCATAAGTTGATGGACGCTTAGCCTTTTCCATGATCTGGCTATTGTCGAAAGTGCTGCTATGAACATTGGGGTACACATGCCCCTATGCATCAAGTCCTGTATCTCTTGGGTAGATTCGTAACAGTGCTATTGCTGGGTCATACGGTACTTCTATTTTCATCTTTTTGAGGAACCTCCACACAGTTCTCCAGAGTGGCTGCACCAGTTTGCATTCCCACCAACAGTGCATGAGGGTGCCTGTTTTTCCACATCCTCACCAGCATCTATAGTCTCCTATTTGTTCATTTTAGCCACTCTGACTGGTGTGAGGTGGTATCTAAGTGTGGTTTTGATTTGTATTTCCATGATGATGAATGACATTGAGCATCGTTTCATGTTTCTGTTTGCCATTTGGATGTCTTCTTTGGAGAAGTGCCTATTCATATCTTCACCCATTTCTTCACTGGATTATTCGTTTTTCGGGTGTGGAGTTTGGGAAATTCTTTATACATTTTAGATACTAGTTCTTTACCCGATATGTCATTTGCGATTATCTTCTCCCATTCCGTTGGTTGGCTATCAGTTTTGTTGGTTGTTTCTTTTGCCGTGCAGAAGGTTTTTATCTTGATGAGGTCCCAGTAGTTCATCTTTGCTTTTAATTCCCTTGCCTTGGGAGATGTGTCGAGTAAGAAATTGGTGCGTCTTAGGTCAGAGAGGCTTTTTCCTGCTTTCTCCTCTATAATTTTGATGGTTTCCTGTCTCACATGCAGATCTTTTATCCATTTAGAGTTTCTTTTGTGAGTGGTGTAAGGAAGTGGTCTAGTTTCATTCTTTTGCATGTTGCTGTCCAGTTCTCCCAGCACCATTTATTAAAGAAGCTAACTTTTTTTCCATTGGATACTCTTTCCTGCTTTGTCAAAGATTAGTTGGCCATATACTTGCGGGTCCATTTCTGAGTTTTCTATTCTATTCCATTGGTCTATGTGTCTGTTTTTGTGCCAATACCATACTGTCTTAATGACTACCGCTTTGTAGTAGAGGTTAAAGTCTGGGATTGTGATGCCTACCGCTTTGGTTTTATTCTTCAGTATTACTTTGGCTATTCGGGGTCTTTTGTGGTTCCATATAAATATTGGGATTGTTTTCTCTAGCTTTGAGAAGAATACCGGTGCAATGTTGATTGGGATTGCATTGAATGTGTAGATTGCTTTGGGTAGTATTGCCATTTTAACGATATTTATTCTTCCAATCCATGAGCATGGGATGTTTTTCCATTTCCTTGTGTCTTCCACGATTTCCTTCATAAGTTTTTATAGTTTTCAGTGTAGAGGTCTTTCACATCTTTTGTTAGGTTTATCCCTAAGTATTTTATGTTTTTTTTTTTTTTTGCAATTGTGAAATAAATTAGCTTCTTTATTTCTCTTTCTGCTGCTTCATTGCTGGTGTATAGAAATGCCACCGATTTCTATACATTGATTTCGTACAACTTTGCCAAACTCATGGATCAGTTCTATTAGGCTTTTGGTGGATTCTGTCGGGTTTTCCGTGTAAAGTATCATATCATCTGCGAAATGTGAAACTTTGTCATTCTCCTTGCCAATCTTGACGCTTTTTATTTTGTTTCGTTGTCTGATTGCTGATGCTAAGACTTCCAACACTATGTTAAATAGCAGTGGCAAGAGTGGACACCCCTGTCATGTTCCTGATCTTAGGGGGAAGGCTCTCAGTTTTTCTGCATTGAGGATGATATTAGCTGTGGGCTTTTCATATATGGCTATTATGATGTTTAAGTATGTTCCTTCTATCCCAACTTTCTCGAGGGTTTTTATTAGGAAAGGATGCTGTATTTTGTCAAATGCTTTTTCTGCATCTATTGACAGGATCATATGGTTCGTATCTTTTATTTTGTCAATGTGATGTATCACATTGATTGATTTGTGAATGTTGAACCAGCCCTGCAACCCAGGGATGAATCCTACTTGATCATGGTAAATAATTCTTTTTATATGCTGTTGGATTCGATTTGCTAGTATCTTGTTCAGAATTTTTGCATCCATATTTATCAGAGATATTGGCCTGTAATTCTCTTTCTTTGCTGGGTCTCTGTCTGGTTTGGGGATAAATGTGATGCTGGCTTCATAGAATGAGTCTGGGAGTTTTCCTTCTGTTTCAATCTTTTGGAACAGCTTGAGGAGGAAAGGAATTAACTCTGTTTTAAATGTCTGGTAAAATTCTACAGGGAAGCCATCTGGTCCAGGTGTTTTGTTTGATGGGAGATTTTTGATGACTGATTCAATTACTTCACTAGTTATGGGTCTGTTAAAATTTTCTATTTCTTCCCGTTTGAGTTTTGGTAGCGTGTGGCTCTTTAGTAATTTGTCCATCTCTTTCAGATTGCCAAGTTTGGTGGCATATAATTCTTCATAGTGTTCTCTGACAACTGCTTGTATTTCTGAGGGATTGGTTGTAATCACTCCCTTTACGTTCATGATTTTATCTATTTGAGTTCTCTCTCTTTTCTTTTTGAGAAGCCTGACTAGAGGCTTGTCTATTTTGTTTATTTTTTCAAAGAACCAGCTCTTGGTTTCATTGATCTGTTCCACTACGTTTTCTGTTTCCATATGATTAATTTGTGCCCTATCTTTGTTATTTCTTTCTTTCTGCTTGGTTTGGGTTGTTTTAGTTGTTCTGCTTCCAGTTCTTAGGAGTATTGTTAGAGTTTATGTTATTGATTTTTCTTGTTTCTTGAGGTGGGCCTGGATTGCAATATATTTCCCTCTCAGGACTGCCTTTTCTCCATCCCAGAGCATTTGGATTGTTGTATTTTCATTTTCATTTGTTTCCATGTATTTTTTAATTTCTTCTCTGATTGCTTGGTTGATCCACTCGTCTTTTAGTAGGTTGTTCTTTAGCAAACATGTTTTTGGATGTTTTCCAGCCTTTTTCATGTGGTTGATTTCAAGTTTCAAAGCATTGTGGTCTGACAGTGTGCACGGTATGATCTCAATTCTTTTATATTTATTCAGGGCTTCCCTGTGCCCCAGAATGGGGTCTATCTTGAAAAATGTACCGTGTGCAGTTGAGAAGAATGTAAATTCCTTTGCTTCTGGATGACGGACCCTGGAGATGTCTGTTAGGCTCATCTGTTCTAATGTGTCATTCAGGGCCATTGTTTCTGTGGTGATTTTCTGTTTTGGGGATCTGTCCAATACTGAGAGTGGGGTGTTAAGGTCCCCTACAATTAGGACATTTTTATCGACAAGGTTGCTTATGTTTGTAATTAGTTGTTTTACAAATTTGGGTGCCTCTGAATTCAGCGCGTAGATATTTATAATTGTTAGTTCTTCCTGCTGGATGGTGCCTGTGATTATTATATAATGTACTTCTTCATCTCTTATTACATCGTTCATTTTAAAGTCTAGTTTGTCTGATAGAAGTGTGGCTACTCCAGCTTTCTTCTGACTTCCAGTAGCATGGTAGATAGTTCTCCATCCCCTCATTTTCAATATGAAGGTGTGTTCAGGTCTAAAATGTGTCTCTTGAATACAGGAAATAAATGGGTTTTGTTTTTTAATCCATTCTGTTACCCTGTGTCTTTTGATTGGAGCATTTAGTCCATTTTCATTCGGTTTTAATATTGAAAAATATGGGCTTATAGTCACTGTATTATCTGTAGGTTTCATGTTTGTAAGGCTGTCTCTGGTAGTTTGTGTTTTTTGCAACCTTTCCTTCATAGAGTGCCCCTCAGGATCTCTTGTAATGCTGGCTTAATTTTTATGAATTCCTTCAGTTTTTGTTTGTTGGGGAATACGTTGATCTCTCCTTCTATTTTGAATGACAGGCTAGCCAGATATAGGATTTTTGGTTGCATATCCTTCCTGCTCAATCTATTGAAGATATCCTGCCATTCCTTTCTGGCTTGCCAAGTTTCTGTAGATAAGTCTGCTACAGTCCTTATGTGTCTGCCTTTGTATGTTAAGGCCCTTTTGTCCCTAGCTGCTTTCAGGATTCTCTCTATGTCTTTATTTTTGCCAGCTTCACTATGATGTGTCGTGCAGAAGGTCTATTCAAGTTCCACCTGAGGGGAGTTCTCTGTGCCTCTTGGATTTCCATTCCCGTTTGCTTCCTCATGTTGGGGAAGTTCTCAGCAATGATTTGTTCAAGTACCCCTTCAACTCTTTTCTCTCTCTCTTCTTCCTCTGGAATTCCTATGATATGGATATTGTTTCATTTGAGTGCATCACTCAGCTCTCAAATTCTCCTTTCCTCTTCCTGGATCAGTTTCTCTCTCTTTTTCTCTGCTTCCTCTTTTTCCATAGTTTTATCATCTAATTCACTTACTCTCTCTTCTGCCTCATCAGTCTGCGTTGTGGCTGCTTCCAATTTGCTTTGTACTTCATTTAAGGCCTTTTTTAATTCTTCCTGATCGTTTTTAAGGTCCTTGAACTCTGCCGCGTGGGACCCCTTGCATTCATCTGTTTTTTTCAAACCCAGTGATTAGTTTTATGATTATCATTCTATATTCATGTTCTGTTATGGTGCTTATATCTGTTTTCATCAATTGTTGAGCTGTCACTACTTCCCGTTGATTCTTTTGAGAAGATTTTTTCCGTTTTGTCATTTTGGCTAGGTGTGTTTTGGATTGTTTCTTGAAGTTGCCCTGGAAAGGAAAACAGACTGACAGACAAACAGATAACAGAAATACTCAAACGTACAGACAAATGATACGACAAGCAGTTCCCCACAGAAAAAAGAATAACAAATGACTCTCCAAGGATATGTGACTTGAAATACCAGCTACAGGTTAAGGAGAGGGTGTGCAATGTGCTGGTGGCAGAGCTTATACAGACAGAATAATGACAGGTGAGGGGAGAAGAAGGAAATGGACTTTTCCCAGGTAGAGGGACTAAAGGGCTTAATCCAGACTGAGAGAAATCAGAATAAGGACAGATGCATGGAAGAAGGAATGAAGATAGATGTTGCCCAGATGAACTTATGTGGCCTGGTTATTCCAGAGAGAGAGATAGGGAAGTACAGAAGGAGGTTTAGAACATGCCTAGAGAGAGTGGGTTAAAAGACTGTTTAAGCCAGCCAGTACCCTGGATAGCCAGCTCAGGGGTGGGGATCGGTAAGAAGGAGAAAGGGGAGCATATATTTAAAAAAGAAGAAATAACCTGTAGTTACTCCAGGCTGCAGTCTGAGCTTGGCATCTATCGCTCCCGCTGAAAAGGTATCAATCCTGTGGGGAGGGTCATGGTTTGGTGTAAGGCAGGTCCCGCCTCCACTGCCACAGGAATGGCTCTTGGGGTGCCTTTCTGGGACCGGTGCCTGTGGACTTTTGGGACAGTAAAGCGTCCCTCTAGTCACCCCTTCCCCTCTATCTCTGTCCTCACTCTGCAAAGGGCGGCAGCGAAGTGCGGCTTGCTGGTCGGCCACTGGTCCTGCTCACTCTGCCCGCCACACCAGACTATATTGTAAATTGTGTGCCTGGGTTAGAAGCACTCCTCAGGTGGCTCGGAGCACCGCTGCTGGCGACCCTGCGGGCGGGCGGGCATGCGGGGCGCAGCCGTTGGCAGCCCCTCGGGCGGGCGGGTGGGCACCGCTCCTGGCGACTTGGTGCCTCTGCGTGGCTCAGGCTGATGGGTCACTGCCGCCGGGCCGTCGTGAGGAGAGCTCCTCTCCAACTGCCTTGTTCGGATGTTGCCTACTTGATGTTTTCCCAGCTGTCTCCGAAGATGGCTTGCCCTCCCCTCAGCTCAGTTCCCCGAGTTCGCTTTATCCATCCCAGATTAAACTCATGGTTCCAGCGGCCTTTTCTGCATTTCGCTTTCTGTTCCTTGTAGAGTGCAATACCTTTCCTCCCCGATTCTTGGAGTTGAGAGCCCTTTGGTTTCAGTCCTTCTTGGTTTGAAAGACAAGTGTATTACTGGGTCCCCCTATTCCTCTACCATCCAAAGGCAAGGGTTTTAAAAGCAAAAAAAAAAAAAAAAAAAAAAAAAAAAAACTATTGGGATCTCATCAAGATAAAAAGCCTCTGTATGGCAAAGGAAACAACCAACAAAACTAATAGACAACCGACGGAATGGGAAAAGATAATTGCAAATGACATATCGGATAAAGGACTAGTATCTAAAATCTATAAAAACTTACCAAACTCCACACCCGAAAAAGAAATAATCCAGTGAAGAAATGGGTGGAAGATATGAATAGACACTTCTCCAAAGATGACATCCGGATGGCCAACAGACACATGAAACGATGCTCAGTGTCACTCATCATCAGGGAAATACAAATCAAAACCACACTGAGATACCTCTTCACACCGGTTAGAGTGGCTAAAATGAATAAATCAGGAAACTATAGATGCTGGCGAGGATGTGGAGAAGCAGACACCCTCCTACACTGTTGGTGGGAATGCAAACTAGTGTAACCGCTCTGGAAAACGGTGTGGAGGTTCCCCAAAAAGATGAAAATAGAAGTACCCTATAACCCAGCAATAACACTGTTACGAATCTACCCAAGAGACGCAGGAGTGCTGATGCACAGGGGCATGTGTACCCCAATGTTCATAGCAGCACTTTCGACAATAGCCAAATCATGGAAAGAGACTAAGTGTCCATCAACTGACGAATGGATAAAGAAGATGTGGTATATAAATACAATGGAATACTACGTGGCAAAGAGAAGGAATGAAATCTGGCCATGTGTAGCACATGGATGGAACTGGAGGGTATTATGCTGAGTGAAATATGTCAGGCAGAAAAATACAGATACTATATGTTTCCACACACAGGTGGATTTTGAGAGACTTAGCAGAAAACCATGAGGGAGGGGAAGAGGGGAAAAGAAAAAAGACACAGAGAGGGAGGGAGACAAAACAGACTCTCAAAGACTAAGAACAATCTGAGGGGAGAGGGGGATGTGGGAGAGGGGAGAGTGAGTGACGGGCACAGAGGAGGGCACTGGTTGGGATGAGCACTGGGTGTTATATGGAAACCTTTTTGACAATAAATTATTTAAAAAATAAAATAAAATATTTATTTTAATTCCAGTTAGTAAACATACAGTTTTATATTAGTATCAGGTGTACAATTTAATGATTCAATATTTCTATATGTCACCTGGATCTCATCACCACAAGTGCACTCTCCTTAATCCCCATCATCTATTTAACCCATTCTCCCATGTATATTAATCATCAGTTCGTTCTCTGTAATTAAGAGACTGTTTCTTCAATTGTCTGTCTCTCTTTTTTTCCTTTGCTCAATAAAGTTCCACATATGGATGAAATCATATGGTATCTAACTTATTTCACTGAGTATTATACTGTTTAGGTCATCCATCTTGAAAATGGCAAAATTTCTTTTTTATGACAGAATAATATAATAATATAATATATATATATATATATCCTACCACATATTCCTTATACATTAACCTATTAATGGACAACTGTGTTACTTCCATAATTTGGCTATTGCAAATAATGCTTCTATAAATATAGGTGTACATGTATCCCTTTGAATTATTGTTTTTGTATTCTTTGGGTAAATACCCTGTAGTGTGACTTCTGGATCTCAGGGCAGTTCTATTTTTAAATTTTTTCTTAATTTTTTTTAACATTTATTTATTTTTGAGACATAGAGACAGAGAGTGAGCAGGAGAAGGGCAGACAGAGAGAGGGAGACACAGAATCCAAAGCAGGCTCCAGGCTCTGAGCTGTCAGCACAGAGCCCGACGCGGGACTCGAACTCACAGACCGCAAGATCACGACCTGAGCCGAAGTCAGTGGTCACTGAGCCACCCAGGTGCCCCTCTATTTTTACATTTTGAGGAAATACCATGCAGTCTTCCACAGTGTCTTCACCAGTTTGCATTCTCACCAACAGTGCACAAGGATTCCTTTTCCTCTGCATCCTTGATAACACTTGTTAGTTCTTTTTTTTTTATTTTAGCCATTCTGACAGCTGTGAGCTGATACTTCATTGCAGTTTGATTTGCATTTCTGATGCTAAGTGATGGTGAACATCTTTCCCTTTGTCTGTTGGCCATCTGGATGTCTTCTTTGAAGAAATGTCTGTTCATGTCTTCTGCCCATTTTAAATTGGATTATTTGGGTTTGGGGTGTTTAGATTAATATGTTCTTTATATATTTTGGATACTAACCATTTATCTGATATGTCATTTGCAAATACCTTCTCCCATTCCCTAGGTTGCCTTGTAGTTTTGTTGACCGTTTCCTTTGTCGTGTGAAAACTTTTTATGTTGCTGTAGTCTCAATAGCTTATTTTCGCTTTTCTTTCCCTTGTCTCAAGAGATATATCTAGAAAAAGTGCTATGAATCATGTCAAAAAGGTTACTGTTTAAGATCTATTATAGGATTTTGATGAATTGCTGTCTCACATTTAGGTCTTTAATCCATTTTGAATGTATTTTTGTGTATGGTGTAAGAAAGTTTCATTCTTTTGCATGTAGCTGTCCAGTTTTCCCAACACGATTTGTTGAAGAGAGCGTCCTTTTCCCATTGGATGTTCTTTCCTGCTTTGCTGAACCTTAATTGACCATATAATTGTGGGTTTATTTCTGGGTTTTCTGTTCTGATCTTTTGATTTATGTGTGTATTTTTATGCCAGTACCATTTTTCTTTGATTACTACAGCTTTGTAGCATAACTTGAAGTCCTGAATCAGCATCACTTTTCTTTTTCAATATTGCTTTGGCTATTCAAGATCTTTTGTGGTTCTATATAAATTTTAGGATTGCTTGTTCTAGCTCTGAAAAAAATGCTGTTGACATTTGATAGGGGTAGCATTAAGTCTGTAGATAGTTTGGGTACTATAGACATTTTAACAATATTTATTCTTCTAATCCATAAGAATAGAATGTCTTTCCAATTCTTTGTGTCATCTTCAGTTTTGTTCATCAGTATTTTATAGTGTTCAGAGTACAGGTCTTTCACTTCCTTGGTTAACTTTATTCCTAGGTATTTTATATTTTTGGTGAAATTTTACACGGGATTGTTTTCTTAATTTATCTTTCTGCTGCTTTATTATTAGTGTATAGAAATGCAACCGATTTCTGTACATTGATTTTGTATCCTGCTACTTTACCAAATTCATTTCTAGCAGTTTTTTTGGTGGAGTCTTTCAGGTTTTCTATCTAGAGTATCACGTTATCTGCAAACAGTAAAGGTTTTACTTCTTCCTACTGATTTCAATGCCTTTTATTTCTTTTTGTTGTCTGATTGCTGTGGCTGGGACTCCCAATACTGTGTTGAATAAAAGTGGTGAGAGTGGACATCCTTGTCTTCTTCCTGACCTTAGGGGGAAGGCTTCCAGTATCCTCCATTGAGGATGATGTTAGCTGTGGGTTTTTCATATATGACTTTTATTACGTTGAGGTATGTTCCCTCTAACTCTACTTTGTTGAAGGTTTTTATCGTGAATGGATGTTGTCTAATGCTTTTTCTGTGTCTGTTGAAATGTTCATATGGTTCTCATCCTTTCTCTCATTAATGTGATGTATTATGTTGATTTATTTGTGAATATTGAACCACCTAGCAACTCAGAAACAAATACCACTTGATCGCTGTGAATTATTTTTTAAAACGTATTGTTAAATTCAATTTGCTAATACTTTGTTGAGAATTTTCGCATTTATGTTTATCAGGGATATTGGCCTGTAGTTCTCTTTTTTAGTGGTGTCTTTATCTGGTTTTGGTATCAGGGTAATAATGGCCTCATAGAATGAATCTGGAAGTTTTCCTTCCATTTCTATTTTTTGGAATAGTTGGAGCAGAATAGGTATTAACTTGTCTTTAAACGTTTGGTAGAATTCACCTGTGTAGCCAACTGGCCCTGGACTTTTATTTGTTGGGAGTTTTTGATTACTGATTGAATTTCTTTGTTGGTTATACATCTTATCAGATTTTCTATTTCTTTCTGTTTCAGTTTTGATAGTTCATATATTTCTAGGAATTTATCCATTTCTTCTATATTGTCCAATTTTTGGCGTATTGTTTTTCATAATATTCTCTAATGATTGTTTTTCTGTGGTATTGGTTGCTATTTCTCCTCTCTCATTTGCCATTTTATTTATTTGACACGTTTATCTTTTCTTTTTGATAAGTCTGGATACAGCTTTATCAATTTTATTGATTTTTTTTCAAAGAGTCAGCTCCTGGTTTTATCGGTCTGTTTCATTGTTATTTTTAGTTTCTATATCATCTATTTCTGCACTAATCTTTATTATTTCCTTCCTTCTGCTGGTTTTAGGATTTTTTTGTTTTTCTTTTTCTAGCTCCTTTATGTGTAAGGTTAGGTTGTTTACTTGAGATTTTATTTGCTTCTTCAAGTAGGTCTGTATTTCTGTAACATTTGCTGCCTCCCAAATGTTTTGGAGCATTATGTTTTCATTTTCATTTGTTTCCATGTGCATTTTTACTTCTTCTTTTATTTTCTGGTCGACCCATTCATTGTTTAACTTCCATGTATTTGTGGTCTTTGCACATTTTTCTTTGTGGTTGACCTATAATTTCATAGCTTTGTGGTCATAAAAGATGCATGGTCTTCAGTCTTCTTGACTTTGTTAAGGTTTGTCTTGTGGCCTAATATGTAATCTATTCTAGAGAATATTCCCTACGCATTTGAAAAGAATATGTATTCTGATGTTTTAGGATACAATATTCTGAACACATGTTAAATCCATCTGGTTCAGAGTGTCATTCAAAGCCATTGTTTCCTTTCTGATTTTCTGTTTAGAAGATCCGTCCATTGATGTAAGTGGGGCGTTAAAGTCTCCTACTATTAATTGTATTATTATCAATTGTTTGTTATTAACATTTTTATGTATTTTGAGTGCTTCTATGTTGGGTGCATAAATACTTACAATTGTTATATCTTCTTCTTGGATCATCCCCTTTATTATTATAGAGTGTTTTTTGTCTCTTGTTAGGGTCTTTGTTTTAGTCTATTTTTTCTTTTTTTATTAATTTTTTTGATGTTTATTTAATTTGAGACAGACAGAGACAGAGCATGAGTGGGGGAGGGGCAGAGAGAGAGGGAGACACAGAATCTGAAGCAGGCTCCAGGCTCTGAGCTGTCAGCACAGAGCCCGACGCGGGGCTCGAACTCACAGACCGCGAGATCATGACCTGAGCCGAAGTCGGACGCTCAACCGACTGAGCCACCCGGGTGCCCCTAGTCTATTTTTTCTGATATACATATTGCTACTCTTGCCTTTTTTTGACATTAATTTGCATAATAGATATTTCTCTATTCCCTCACTTTGAATTTTCTGGTTCTTTATGTCTAAAATGAATCTCTTATAGGAAGCCTTTAGTTTTTGTTTGTCACAGTGTTGAATTTATATGATTTTAGTATATGTGTGTGTGTGTGTGTGTGTGTGTGTGTGTGTGTCTACATCCAGGATGGCTGGAATGAACGAATGGATGTTGTTAAATTAAAAAAAAATATTCTGTGTTTTCTGCATGAGTCTTTCCTGTAGCTACACATTTTGTCAATAAAATTTCCATGCTACAGTATAATATTTAGAAAAAATGTAGTGGAACCTCATTCCATGTTCAGTGAAGTGGATGGATACTGAAAATTATAATGAATCAAAAAGTAGAGATCATAAACATTATCCTTAAAGAGGTTATTATGGAAAGTGAGGGTGAGGGAGGTATTATGGTGTTTAAAGTTGTTTTAAAATTCTAAATCAAGGAATTAGATTTTGGGAAAGAAGTCAAGATGTCCCCAAAGAGAATAGAAAATAGAAATGGGAAGAAGCCATGTGCTTTAGACTCATGTAAAGGGATTTTTTTTTTCAAATTATCTTGTAATATTTAGGAAGTTAAATATGTTTTTGTCACTGTTTAAAAATGTGAAAATATTTCATTGTGCTGATAAGTATAATTGTTTTTGTCATATAGTTAAGAATTTTAGTGTAATGGACCATTTTCTATTTCATAGAATGTAGATAAATACTCAGTATGGGATAATAATAGTAATTCAATTATGTTAGAATTGTAGAGATATAGATGTCTTTATTTCTAAGATAGTCATCCATGTCAAAAAAAAAATACTGAAAAATACAGTTACCTCGCAGGGCATAGCATCCCTGTAAAGTATTCTTGATCAAAACTAAGTGGCTCTTCTCTTAAACCAGAAAGGTTGGATCCTACCTTTTCGAATTTCCATTGGCAAAGACGGTGCATGCAACCTAAACAAAAGGAAAAAGCACTACAAGAGGGATAGGTATCTTACAGAGTTTAAGGGATGTGGGAAATAGCATTGGTTTTTCTGTTCCGCCCTTCAAATAGGGTCAATTCTTCAGAGAGATCAGCTTACCAGAAACAGCTGTTATCTGGGAAAGAGGTTATATCCTACCTGAAAGTTCCAAGTCACTCACGGCTAGAGAGAATTTTCATCCACATGGTTCCTCTGTGGTGGCACAGGTGATTAAAACTCCAAGAGAAACTCATCTTTCTGAACAAAAGATTGATTAAGGGGACCCTTGGAAGCCAGAGACTATGCGAGGGGAATCATGGAGAGTGTGCAAGCAGGGGATATCCTAGTCTTATGAATAAATATGTATACATTTCAGGTTTGTTGTTAAGTTCCACATGCACAGGATAGATCCAAAGCAGGATAGAAAGCTACTTTGAGCTTAACTATGCCATAAACCGCCACTCAAGTCTCTGACAAAATCCTCAAAGGCACATGCATAGAATAATCAAAGCAGTGTAGTAAGTATAGAATTTCTTTGCAAACTGAACTGAAAATGGAAAAATTGTCCAAAGAAGTTGAGACAGAACTTTTAGTTTAAACCTAACTAAGTTGATTTCTAGCTAAACCAACCAACCAAACAAAAGGTGTTCTCCAAAGAATATTAATAGGATCCAGAGTTTAACGACACAATTCAAAATACAATACAATTGTATATTAGACTACAACCCAAAACTATACTATCAAGAATGAGGGAAATTAGGACAAAAAGTAAGGGAAAGTACAACATATGTCAATCTCAAGGTGTCTCCAATATTAGAATTGTTAAAGATTTTAAAGAAACCATTATAAAGGTGCTCCATGGGGTGAAGGTGTAGTGAAGGTAAATGCTGTTGAAATGAAAGATGGAAACTCTAATCAGAGAAATAGAAATCATTTCAAGCCAAATGCAAAGTTTATAAATTAAAGAGACAATATCATAAGTTTTAAAATTCACTAAATTGACTCAATAGAAGAATGGAAGTGATAAAAAGAAACTCAGTAACTTGAATTGGATAAATAGAAATTATCCAATCACATGAGCAGAGAAAAACAAAGATGGAAATAAAATGAGCAGAGACTCCATAATTATAGTATTCATTGGACTCCAAAAGGAGAGGAAAAAATATTGGTGTAGAACATATATTTCAATAAATAATTATTGAAACTTCCCCAAATAGGTGAAAGACATATAAATTTACAGATTCATGAAGCTCAGCAAACCCTGAAGACTATAAACTGAGAGAAAATCATGTCCAAAAAAATCATAATCAAACTTCTGAAGCCAAAAGTTTAAAAAAAACTTGAAAATGAAAAATAAGAAAATGTATATAAGGGGATAATGATTCAAATAACAATGCACTACTCCTAGGAAAACATGGAGGCCAAAAGTGGTGAAGCAATATCCTTAAAGTGCTGAAAGAAAATAACTGTCAACCCCAAATTCTACATTCAGCAAAAATATCCTTCAGGAATAACAATGAAATAATGACATTTTCAGATAAAGGGAACATTAATAGAGTTTGTTGCTGGAAGAGCTAGTCTAAAATACATGTTAAATTAAGTTTTTTGGACTGAAGGAAAATGATAAGAACAGAAAATTTCGAGCTTCAGAATGAAGAAAAATAAAGAGAAAAATGACAAATGCCAGATAAATGTAATAGACTATTTTTATCTTCTTAAGTTTTCAAAATATGTTTGGCTATAGAAAGCAAAACTTATAACATTGATGGTGGAATTATCATAGTACATAGATGTAAGGCAAATGACAACTATAAAGGGAAGAAATTTTACATGAAATGATAAAACATTAACTGATGCAGATTTTTAAATGTTAGGTATATATATTTTAATCTTTAGAATAACCACTAAAATTATTAATAGAGAGAGATACTTAAAATATCAAAAGAGAAATAAAATGGCATACTAAAGCAATTCAAGTAATATAAAATAGGGCAGGAATGTTGAACAGAAAAACAAAAACTAGAAGGGAAAAACAACAACAATGAAAAATCAAAAAGCATATAATAAAATAGTAGAGCTAAATCCAACATATAAATAAGTATATTAAATATAAATTTTCAAAACAAATTAATTAAAAGTAAATGTCAGATTAGGTAAAGAGAAAAAAGGTCTCAATTATGTGCCACATATTAAACCCTCCTTAAATATAATGACATGGATAGGTTTAAATAAAAGATGGACAAAGATATACCATACAAATTTTTGATTTCTTCTAATCAAAAGAAAGCTAGAGTAGTTACAATAATATCAAACAAACCAAATTTCAGAATAAGAGAAAGTATTAGACATAATGAAGAACATTAATTAATGATAAAAGGGTTAATTCACTGAGAAAGAATAATAATCTTAAATATGTGTATAATTAACAATATAACTTCAAAGTGCATAAAGCAATTTGACAGAACATCAAGAAGAAACAGACAAATCTATAATTATACTTCCAGAATCAGTACTGTTCTCTCGGTAATTGATAAAAATGTAGTCGGAAAATCAACAAAGCTATAAATGACTGAATCAACATCATTAACGCACTTAACCTAATTGATAGTTACAGAATGTCCCACCTAATAACAGTGGTATAAACATATTTTTTAGGTGTATGTTGAACATTAAGCAAGATAGGCCTCATCTGAGCCATAAAAAAATTAACAAATTTAGAAGAATAGAAACGATATACTCTTCAACTATAACATAATTGAATCAGAAATTAATAAAAGAAAGATATCTGGGAAAATCTGTAAATATTTTCAAAGAAGACTCCACACTTGTAAATGACCCATGAGTCAAAGAGAAAGTTTCAAGACAAATTTTAAAATATTGGGAATCCAGGCTTACACAGCACTCAGAAGCAACAGAGACAATGAGATTTGGTGCCCTACTACCACCATGAAAAAGTTAATGGAGTCAAAGGGGAAGCTGAATATCCATTCCAACACTCTGCAATTGTTGGACCCACCCACGTAGATCAACAGGAGCTATGCTTGGTTTAAAACAAAAAGGTTAAATACAGCCTAGTGTCTCATAATACAAAATCTAACATGTCCTGTATACGTCAGAAAATCAAATGTCATACCAACAACCAGAAAAGTCACGACACAAAAAAAGAAAAGATGATCATCAGACAACAAGACTGAAATGAATCAGATATTGGAATTCTCATAAGGATTTTAACTCAAACATCACAAAAATGCTTCAACAAAAAATCACACATTCTCTTGAAACAAACGAAACAATATGAAATCTTAGCAAAAAATAGAACTTATAAAAAGGAAATAAGTGGAAATAAAAATGACAAACACAATAACACATTAAAAGAAAATTCACATCCAGTGAGTCTATCCAGGGCTCAATAATAGAATGGGGTTGACAGAAGATAGAATTAGCAAACTTGAAGACAAATATATAGAATTTATCCAGTCTGAGCAATAGAGAGAAAAATGAAAAGTTGCAGTGGCCTGTGGGACCATAACACAAGAGCTAGCATTTATATAATCAGAATCCCAAAAGGAGAGGAGGGACAGTGGAACTAGAAAGCAATCAAAATATAATGGCCTAAAACACTCCAAAATTGGTAAAATATATATATATATATATATAAATATATATATATATATTTATTTATTTATATATATTTATGTTTATATATATAAACATAGAAATTCAGAAGCTTAATGAACCCAGAATAGGATAAACTGAGTGCATATAAGATGTTCCCCAGAATATAACATAGATTACACCACAAAGCAAGTTTGAATTAATTTTAAAAGATTGAAATTATACAAAGTACTCTCTTACCACAATGGAATGAAACTAGGAATTAATACTACAATCACAATTCTGTACTTCAAGTTATATTATAAAACTACAGTGATCAAGACAGTATGGTACTGGCACAAGAACAGACACTCAGAACAATGGAACAGAATAGAAAACCCAGAAATGGACCCACAAACATAAGGTCAACTAATCTTTGACAAAGCAGGAAAGACTATCCAGTGGATAAAGACAGTCTCTTCAGCAAAGAGTGCTAGGAACACTAGACAGCGACATGCAGAAAAATTAACCTGGACCACTTTCTCACACCATACACAAAAATAAACTCAAAATGGATGAAAGACCTAAATGTAACACAGGAAGCCATCGAAATCCTAGAGGAGAAAGCAGGCAAGAACCTCTTTGACCTTGGCCACAGCAACTTCTTACACACCACATCTCCAGAGGCAAGAGAAACAAAAGCAAAAATGAACTATTGGGACCTCATCAAAATAAAAACTTCTGCACAGCGAAGGAAACAATCAGCAAAACTTAAAGGCAATCGACAGAATGGGAGAAGATATCTGCAAACGACATATCAAATAAAGGGTTAGTATCCAAAATCTGTAAAGAACTTATCAAACTCAACACCCCAAAAACAAATAATCCAGTGAAGAAATGAGCAAAAGGCATGAATAGACACTTCTCCAAAGAAGACATCCAGATGGCCGACCAACACATGAAAAAAATGCTCAACATCACTCATCATCAGGGAAATACAAATCAAGACCACAATGAGATACCACCTCACACCTGTCAGAATGGGTAACATTAACATCTCAGGCAACAACAGATGTTGGCGAGAATGTGGAGAAAGGATCTCTTGCACTGCTGGTGGGAATGAAAACTGGTGCAGCCACTCTGGAAAACAGTATGGAGTTTCCTCAAAAAATTAAAAATAGAACTACCCTACAACCCAGCAATTGCACTAGTAGGCATTTATTCAAGGGATACAGGTGTGCTGTTTCGAAGGGGCACATGAACCCCAATGTTTATAGTTGCACTATCAACAATAGCCAAATTATGGAAAGAGACCAAATTTCCATCGATGGATGGATGGATAAAAAATATGGTGTATATATATATATATATATATATATATATATATATATATGTATATATATATATATATATATACACAATGGAGTATTACTTGGCAATCAAAAAGAATGAAATCTTGTCATTTGCAACTACATGAATGGAACTACAGGGTATTATGCTAAGGGAAATTAGTCAGAGAAAGACAAATAACATATGACTTCACTCATATGAGGACTTCGAGACACAGAACGGATGAACATAAGGGAAGGGAAGCAAACATAGTAAAAAAAAAACATGGAGGGGGACAAAACATAAGAGACTCTTAAATATGCAGAACGAACAGAGGGTTACTGGAGGGGTTTGGGGAGGGGGGATGGGCTAAATGGGTAATGGGCATTAAGGAAACTATTCCTGAAATCGTTGTTGCATAATTGTAGCACAAATTATATGCTAACTAACTTTGATGTAAATTTTAAAAATTAATTTTAAAAATACTATCAAACTAAATTCAACAGCACATTATAAGGACCATATACCATGATTAAATAGAATTTATTTATGATATGCAAGGACAGTTCAACATATACAAATTAATAAATGTGATTCACCACATTAATAGAATGAAAGATAAAAATCATATGATCACCACAACAGATTCAGAAAGAGCATTTGACAAAACACGGCATCATTTCATGATAAACACTTTCAACAAACTGTGTATAGAAGAAACATGCCTAAACATAATAATAAAGGTCATATGTCAAAAGCCCATCAACAATGTTATTGAAAGTATTTCCTCTAAAATCAAGAACAAAACAGGGTGCCCACTCTCACCACTACTATTCAACAGATTACTGGAATTCCTAACCAGAAAATTCAGGCAAAAAATGGAAACAAAAGGCTCCCAAATTGTAAAGGAAGAAGTAAAAGTGTTGCTATTTTCAGATATAATGATGTTATATGTAAGAAGTCTGAAAGACTCAACCAAAAAATCTAGAACTAATCACCAAATTCACTAAAGTTGCAGGATACAAAATCAACATACAAAAACTTGTGTTTCTATACACTAACAATAAAATATTTGAGAAAGAAAGAAAATAATCCCATTCGCAAACATCAAAAAGGATAAAATACAGGTCAGTGGTTACTAGGGTATGGTGGAGGGGGCAGAGGAGATATTGGTCAAAGGACAAACATTTACAGTCATAAGACTAACAAATTATAGGGATCTAATTGACAGCACAGTGATTATAGATAATAATACTCTATTATTTACCTTAATGGTGCTAAGAGAGTATATCTTAAGTGTTCTCATCACACACACAAAAATAATAACTATGTGATGTGTTTAAGGTGTTAGTTAATGCTATGGTGGTAATCATTTTGCAATATATAAATGTATGAAATCAACATACCATATACCTTAAACTTACACAATGTTACATGTCAATTATAAGTCAGTAAAGCTGGAAAAATCTCAGTAACATACTTAGAAATAAATACGACCAAATGAGGGAAAGGGAAAGAACTATACACTGAAAATTATAACACATTGATTAAAGAAATTGAATAAAACATAAATTCCATTTCACTGATTGAAAGAATATTATTAAAATGTCCATACTACCCTAAGCTATATAAAGGCTAAATGCAATTTCTACCAAAATACCAATGGCATTTTTCACAGAAATATAAAAATAATCCTAAAATTCCTAGAGCACTACATCAAACTAAAAAGCTTCTACACAACAAAAGACACAATTAACCAAATGAAAAGGCAACCTGTGGAATGGGAGACTATATTTACCAACCAAAGTATATAAGGTATGCATCTAACTCAATATCAAAAAACAAAAAAACAAAAAACCCAAACAATGTGATTTAAAAATAGGCAGAGGCACAGCAAAATAAACCATCAACAAAGTGAAAAGACAACCTACAAAATGGGAAAAACATTTTTACAAACCATATATCTGATAAGTGGTTACTATTCAAAATGTATAAAGAACTTATAAAACTGTATAGTAAGAAAAAATAATAATCCAATAAAATGAGTAAGGGGAGCATGGGTGGCTAAGTATGTGAAGCGTCCAACTCTTGATTTCAGCTCAGGTCATGATCTCACCGTTAATGAGTTCGAGCCCTACATGGGACTTTGCGCTCTCATTTTGGAGCCTCCATGGGATTCTCTCTCTCCCTCTCATTCTGCCCATTTCCTGTTCGCACTTGTTCTCTCTCTCTCAAAATAAATGAATAAAACTTTTTTTAAAAAATGAGCAAATGACCTGAATATTTTTTCCAAAGAAGATATACTCATGGCCACAGGTACATTATAAGATGCTCAATATCACTACTCATTAGAAAAACACAAATTAAAACCACAATGAGATATCACCTCATGCCTATTAGAATGGCCATCATCAAAAAGGCAAGAGATAACAAATGGCTGTGTGGGTGTGGAGAAAAGGGAACACTTGTGCACTGTTGGCGGGATTGTAAATTGGTACCGTCTCCATGGAAAATAGTGTGACGGTTCCTCAAAAAATTAAAATAGAGGAGGAGGGGCAACATGGCAGAGGAGTAGGGGGCTCCAGGATTTCGCTTGCCCTTTAAACGGGGATGACTGAAACCATTGTCTCTCTCAACTCCAAGAATAGGGGGGGAAAAGGTACTACAGCTAACAAGGAATGAAGGCGAAAACAGACAGGGCCCAGCTAAACCGTGAGTTTAATCTGGGTCCGATAAAACAAACTCGAACTGGGGAAGCTGAGCTGAGGAGAGGGTGAGCATCTTCGGAGATAGCTGGGAAAGTGCCGATCAAACAACATCTGAACGAGAGGGCCAGAGCGGGTGAGACCGCTACCATCCAGCCCCTAAATGCAGGGCTTTTGAAGAGAAGTTCAGTGGCAAACAGCAGCACTACCCGCGCGCTGCGGGGACTGCGCCAACCCCGTCCCGAGGCTCGGGGACGCGCACGCCGCCAGGACTGGCAGCGGGGAACCAGGTGGCGCCACCTGCGGAGCGCCTCTAACCCTGGCACAATTATAACAAAATTGGGGGTAGCAGACGGCCGCGTCACCGCTCCACCCTCGCCCAGCGCCTCTGGAGCCCGCACGCAGCCGGGACTGGCAGCAGGGACCCAGGAAGCCCCAGGCGGTGGCTCCTGTGGGACACGGCCGGGTCACCATCCAGTGAACCACGCTAGGCCGGCGTTGGCGGTGGAGAGAGAACAGAAATAAAGGGGCGAATAAAGCCTCCAGGACTGGTGGCGCGGGTCTGGAGAGACACCATTGTTGTCTCACAAGCCAGGAAGTCACCCCAAAAGCCATCCCTGCAGCAGTGGAGGCAGGACCCGCCTACACCAAACCACGCCCCTCCCAACCTATCAGTAGGAGCGATTGATGCCAAGTGGAGATTGCTGCCTGGAGTAACTCCAGTCATTTCTTCTTTTTAAATTTATCCCTCCCTTTCTCATTCCTACCGATCCCCATCCCTGAGCTGGTTATCCAGGGTACTGACTGGCTTAAACATTTTTTTTTTTTTACCCACTCTTTGAGAACATGTCCTACAACCTCTTCTTTACTTCCCTATCCCTTTTTCTGGAATAACCAGGCCGTATAAGTTCATCTAGACGACATCAATCTTTATTCCTTTTCCCTTGCACCTGTCCTTATTCTGATTTCTATCAGTCTGGATTAAACCCTTTAGTCACTCTACCTGGGCAAAGTCCATTTCCTTCTTCTCTCTGCACCTGTCATTATTCTGTCTATATATGCTCTGCCACCAGCACACTACATACCCTGTCCTTAACGTGTAGCTGTTACTTCAGGACATTGCCCTCAGAGAGTCATTTGTTATTCTTTTTTCTGTTGTGAACTGCTTGTCTGGACCATCTGTTGGTACGTTTGAGTATTTCTGTGTTCTGTGTGTCTGTCAGTCTGTTTTCCTTTCCAGGGCAACTTCAAGAAACAATCCAAAACACATCCAGCCAAAATGACGAGACGGAAGAATTCTCCTCAAAAGAATCTACAAGAAGCAGTGACAGCTCAAGAATTAATGAAAACAGATATAAGCAACATAACAGAACATGAATATAGAATGATAATCATAAAACTAATCGCTGGACTTGAAAAAAGCTTAGATGAATGCAAGGGGTCCCGCGCGGCAGAGTTGAAGGACCTTAAAAACGGTCAGGAGGAATTAAAGAAGACATTGGAAGAAATACAAGGGAAACTGGAAGCAGCTATAGCACGGATTGAAGAGGTAGAGGAAAGACTTAGTGCATTAGAAGACAAAATCATTGAAAAAGAGGAAGCAGATAAAAAGAGAGAGAAGCTGATCCAGGAACAGGAAAGGAGAATTCGAGAGCGGAGCGATGCACTCAAAACAAACAATATCCGTATCATAGGAGTCCCAGAGGAAGAAGAGAGAGAGAAAGGCGTCGAAGGGGTTCTTGAACAAATCATTGCTGAGAACTTCCCCAACATGAGGAAGGAAACGGGCATGGAAAACCAAGAGGCACAGAGAACTCCCCTCAGACATAACTTGAATAGACCTTCTGCACGGCACATCATAGTGAAGCTGGCAAAATTCAAAGATAGGGAGAGAATCCTGAAAGCAGCTAGGGACAAAAGAACCCTAACATACAAAGGGAGACATATAAGTGTAGTAGCAGACTTATCTACAGAAACTTGGCAAGCCAGAAAGGAATGGCAGGATATCTTCAATGTGATGAGCAAGAAGGACATGCAACCAAGAATTCTGTATCCGGCTAGCCTGTCATTCAGATAGAAGGAGAGATCAAGGTTTTTCCCAACAAACAAAAATTGAAAGAATTTATCACAAATAAGCCAGCACTACAAGGGATCCTGAGGGGCACTCTATGAAGGAAAGTTTGCAAAGAACACGGGCTGCTAGAGACAGCCTTACAAACATGAAACTTACAGATAATACAGTGCTATAAGCCCATATTTTTCCATATTAACACTGAATGTAAATGGCCTAATGCGCCAATCAAAAGACACAGGATAACAGAATGGATTAAAAAACATGACCCATCTATTTGCTGTCTTCAAGAAACTCATCTTAAACCTGAAGACACCTTCAGACTGAAAGTGAGGGGATGGAAAACTATCTACCATGCTACTGGAAGTCAGAAGAAAGCCGGAGTATCCACACTTATATCAGACAAATTAGACTTTAAAATGAACGATGTAATAAGAGATGAAGAAGGACATTATATAATAGTCTCAGGGACCATCCAGCAGGAAGAGCTAACAATTGTAAATATCTACGCACCGAATTCGAGGGCACCCAAATTTGTAAAACAACTAATTACAAACATTAGCAACCTCATCGATAAAAATGTCCTAATAGTAGGGGATCTCAACACTCCACTCTCATCATTGGATAGATCCACAAAACAGAAAATCTCCGCAGAAACAATAGCCCTGAATGGCACATTAGAACAGATGGGCCTCACAGACATCTTTAGGGTCCTTCATCCAGAAGCAAAGGAATTTACATTCTTCTCAACTGCACACGGTACATTTTCCAAGATAGACCACATTCTGGGGCACAGGGAAGCTCTGAATAAATATAAAAGAGTTGAAATCATACCGTGTACACTGTGAGACCACAATGCTTTGAAACTTGAAATCAACCACAGGAGAAAGCCTGGAAAATACCCAAGAACATGGCGGCTAAGAAATAACCTACTAAAAGATGAGTGGGTCAACCAAGCCATCAGTGAAGAAATTAAAAAATACATGGAAACAAATGAAAATGAAAATACAACAATCCAAACGCTCTGGGATGCAGCAAAGGCAGTCCTGAGAGGGAAATATATTGCAATCCAGGCCCATCTCAAGAAACAAGAAAAACCAATAACACAAATTCTAACAGCACGCCTAAAGGAACTAGAAGCAGAACAACTAAAACAACCCAAGCCCAGCAGAAAGAGAGAAATAGCAAAGATCAGAGCACAAATTAACCATATGGAGACAGAAAAGGTAGTGGAACAGATCAATGAAACCAAAAGCTGGTTCTTTGAAAAAATAAACAAAATAGACAAACCACTAGCCAGGATTCTCAAAAAGAAAAGAGAGAGAACTCAAATAGATATAATTGTGAATGAAAAGGGAGAAATTACAACCAATCCCTCAGAGATACAAGCAATCATCAGAGAATACTATGAAAAATTATATGCCAGGAAATTTGGCAATCTGGAAGAAATGGACTTATTCCTAAATACCACACACTACCAAAACTCAAATGGGAAGAAATAGAAAATTCGAACAGACCCATAAATAGTGAAGAAATAGAATCAGTTATCAAAAACCTCCCAGCAAATAAAAGCCCTGGACGAGATGGCTTTCCTGCGGAATTTTACCAGACATTTAAAACAGAGTTAATTCCTATCCTCCTCAAGCTGTTCCAAAAAATTGAAACGGAAGGAAAACTCCCGGACTCATTCTATGAAGCCAGCATCACTTTGATTCCCAAACCAGATAGAGACCCAGCAAAGAAAGAAAATTACAGGCCAATATCCCTGATGAATATGGATGCAAAAATTTTCAACAAGATACTAGCAAATCGAATCCAACAGCATATAAAGAGAATTATCCACCATGATCAAGTAGGATTCATCCCTGGGTTGCAGGGCTGGTTCAATATTCACAAATCAATCAACGTGATACATCACATCAACAAAAGAAAAGATAAGAACCATATGATCTTGTCAATAGATGCAGAAAAAGCATTTGACAAAATACAGCATCCTTTCTTAATGAAAACTCTCGAGAAAGTCGGGATAGAAGGAACATACTTAAACATCATAAAAGCCATATATGAAAAGCCCACAGTTAATATCATCCTCAATGGGGAAAAATTGAAAGCCTTCCACGTGAGATCATGAACGCGACAGGGGTGTCCACTCTCGCCACGGCTATTTAACATAGTGCTGGAAGTCTTAGCATCAGCAATCAGACAACAAAACAAAATAAAAGGCATCAAGATTGGCAAGGAGGAAGTCAAACTTTCACTTTTTGCAGATGACATGATACTTTACATGGAAAACCCAATGGAATCCACCAAAAGCCTACTAGAACTGTTCCATGATTTCAGCAATGTTGCAGTATACAAAATCAATGTACAGAAATCGGTGGCATTTCTATACACCAACAGTGAAGCAGCAGAAAGAGAAATAAAGAAGTGAATCCCTTTCACAGTTGCACCAAAAACCATAAAATACTTAGGAATAAACCTAACCAAAGATGTGAAAGACCTGTACACTGAAAACTATAAAAAACTTATGAAGGAAATTGAGGAAGACACAAGGAAATGGAAAAACATCCCATGCTCATGGATTGGAAGAATAAATATCGTTAAAATGTCAATACTACCCAAAGCAATCTACATATTCAATGCGATCCCAATCAAAATTGCACCAGCATTCTTCTCAAAGCTAGAGCAAACAATCCTAAAATTTGTATGGAACCACGAAAGACCTCGAATAGCCAAAATAATACTGAAGAATAAAACCAAGGCGGGAGGCATCACAATCCCAGACTTTAACCTCTACTACGAAGCGGTGGTCACCAAGACTGTATGGTATTGGCACAAAAACAGACACATAGACCAGTGGAATAGAATAGAAAACTCAGAAATGGACCCGCAAGTATATGGCCAACTAATCTTTGACAAAGCGGGAAAATGTATCCAATGGAAAAAAGACAGCCTCTTTAACAAATGGTGCTGGGAGAATTGGACAGCAACATGCAAAAGAATGAAACTAGACCACTTTCTTACACCACTCACAAAAGTAAAAAGATCTGAATGTGAGACAGGAAACCGTCAAAATCCTAGAGGAGAAAGCAGGAAAAAGCCTCTTTGACCTAAGACGCACCAATTTCTTACTCGACACGTCTCCAAAGGCAAGGGAATTAAAAGCAAAGATGAACTATTGGGACTTCATCAAGATAAAAAGCTTCTGCACAGCAAAAGAAACAACCAACAAAACGAATAGGCAACCAACGGAATGGGAAAAGATCATCGCAAATGACATATCGGATAAAGGACTAATATCTAAAATCTATAAAGAACTTATCAAACTCCACACCCGAAAAACAAACAACCCAGTAAAGAAATGGGCGGAAGATACGAATAGACACTTCTCCAAAGAGGACATTCAGATGGCCAACAGACACATGAAACGATGCTCAATGTCACTCATCATCAGGGAAATACAAATCAAACCCACACTGCGATACCACCTCACACCAGTCAGAGTGGCTAAAATGAACAAATCAGGAAACTATAGATGCTGGCGAGGATGTGGAGAAGTAGGCACCCTCCTACACTGTTGGTGGGAAAGCAAACTGGTGCAGCCACTCTGGAAAACGGTGTGGAGTTTCCTCAAAAAAATGAAAATAGAGCTACCCTATGACCCAGCAATAGCACTGCTAGGAATCTACCCAAGAGACACAGGAATGCTGATGCATAGGAACACGTGTACCCCAATGTTCATAGCAGCACTTTCGACAATAACCAAATCATGGAAAGAGACCAAGTGCCCATCAACTGACGAGTGGATAAAGAAGATGTGGTACATATATACAATGGACTACTACGTGGCAATGAGAAAAAATGAAATCTGGCCATGTGTAGCAACATGATGGAACTGGGGGGTATTATGTTAAGTGAAACAAGTCAGTCAGAAAAAGACAGATACCATATGTTTCCACGAATAGGTGGACTTTGTGAGACTAAGCAAAAACCAGGGGGAGGGGAAGAGGGGAAAGAAAAAAAGACACAGAGAGGGAGGGAGATAAAACATAAGAGACTCTCAAAGACTAAGAAAAAACTGAGGGTGAAGGGGATGAGGGAGGGGGGAGGGGGGTGATGGGCATTAAAAAGGGCACATGTTGGGATGAGCACTGGGTGTTATATGTAAACCAATTTGAAAATGATCTATTATTAAATTTAAAAAAATTAAAATAGAACTACCGTATGATCAATCCATCAATTCCACTTCTGGGAATATATCCAAAGAAAAATAAAATACCCATCCCCATGTTCATAGCAGCATTATTTACAGTAGCCAAGACATGGAAACTACCTAAGTGTCCATCAGTGGATGAATGAATAAAGTTGTGTATCTCCACACACAACAGAATAGTATTCAACTGTAAAAAAAAAAAATAAGGAAATCCTAACATTTGTAGTAAAATGGATGAACCTTGAAGCCACTATGCTAAGTGAAGTAAGTCAGACAGAGAAAGGCATTATGCTAAAAATGTTAGACAGAAAATGACAAATGCTATATGATCTGACTTATATGTGGAGTTCAAAAAAAATAAATAAATAACAAGACAAAGCAAGGACAAAAACGAAACACCTAACTCCTAGGAAAAAAAGATAAGATTCATCATTACCAGAGGAGGGGGGTAGAGAAAGGGGGAATTGGATGAATGTGGTCAATAGGCACAAGCTTCATTATAAGATAAATAAATACTAGGGATGCAATGCATGGCATGATGACTATAGGTAACACTGCTGTATGATATATAGGAAAGTTGTTAGGAGAGTTCTCATCACAAGGAGACATTTTTTTCTTTTCTTTTTATTGTATCTATATAAGATGATGGATGTTAACTAAACCTACTGCGGTAATCATTTCAAAACATACATAAATCAAACCATCATGCTGTATGCCCTAAACTTATACAGTGATATATGTCAATTATTTCTCAATAATACTGGAAAAAAATTAAATTAGTAGAGGACTTGAATAGACATTTTTCCAAAGATGACATACAAATGGCCAACATGTACAAAAACGATGCTCAACATCACTAATCATCAGGGAAATGCAAATCAAAACCACAATGAGATATCACTTCACACTTGATAGAGTGGCTATTATCAAAAAGACAAGAGATAAGGGTGCTGGCAAGTGTGTGGAGAAACGGGAATCCTTGGTGCTATGTAAATTGGTGCAGTCACTATGGAGAATAGCATGGAGAGTCCTGAAAACGTTAAAAATAGAACTATCATAAGATCCTGCAATCCTACTTCTGGGTATATATCCAAAGAAAATTAGGGGCGCCTGGGTGGCTCAGTCGGTTAAGCAACCGACTTCGGCTCAGGTCATGATCTCGCCGTCTATGGGTTCGAGCCCCGCATCGGGCTCTATGCTGACAGCTCAGAGCCTGGAGCCTGCTTCGGATTCTGTATCTCTCTCTCTCTCTGCCCTTCTCCTGCTCACACTCTGTCTCCATGTCTCTCAAAAATAAATAAATGTTAAAAAAAAACACAAAAAAAAAACACAAAAAAGAAAATTAAATTAGAATCTCAACGAGATATTGCACTCCCATGTTCATTATAGCATTATTCGCAATAACCAAGATATGAAAACAACTTAAGTATCTGTCTACGGATGAATAGATAAAGAAGATGATACACACACACACACACACACACACACACACACACACATATACTGGAATATTTTTAAGGCATGGGAAAGAAGGAAAGCATGACATTTGTGACAACGTAAATGATGGATGGACCTTGAGGGCATTTTGCTAAGTGAAATAAGTCAGACAGAAGAAGACACATACTATATGATATCATTTCTATGTGAAGTCTAAAAAAGCTGAACTAGGGGCACCTGAGTGGCTCAGTCAATTAAGTGTCCGACTTCAGCTCAGGTCATGATATCACAGTTTGTGAGTTCGAGCCCTGTGTTGGGCTCTGTGCTGATAGTTGGGAGCCTGCTTTGTATTCTGTGTCTTCCTCTCTCTCTCTGCTCTTCCCCTGCTTACGCTGTATTCTCTCTCTCTATCCCTCAAAAATAAAGAAACATTAAAAATAAAAAAATAAATAAGCTGAATTTACAGAAACAAAGTTAAATGGTGGTTGCCAGGGTTGGGGAAAGGGGGAAATGAGGAGATGTCAGTCAAAGGGCACAAACTTCCAATTATAAGACAAAAAGTTTCTGGAGATCTAACGTACACGATGGTGACGATACTTAATGATACTGTATTATATACTTCAAAGTTGCTAAAAGAGTAAATCTTAAATGTTCTTACCACAAATAAATGATAATTATGCAAGGTGATGGATATGTTAACTAACCCTACTGTGGTAATCATTTCACAATATATGTGTACCAGATCATTACCTCGTGCATCTTAAATTTACGTAATATAGTATGTCAATATTATCTCAATAAAGCTGAAAAAGCTTGTGCTGGGACAAATGAACATCAACATGCAAAATGACAAATTTAGATCTTTACCTCCCATCATACAAAGAATTGACTCATAATAGAAGATAATTATACATGTAGTAGCTAAAGCTATAGTTTTATATTTTTAGAAAAACCACATTCAAATCTTCATGACCTCCTACTGTTAGGCAATGAATGATCCCTTGCATACAACACTAAAAACCCAATCCACAAAAGGAAAAAATGATAAGTTGTACTTCCTCAACCTCAATACTGGTAGACTTCAGTAGACTAAGAAGAAACAACACACACTGGTAAAAATACTTGCAAATCATGTATCTGATAAGGGCCTTTATCTTAAATATATAATTAATTCTTACAAATAAATAGCAAAAGGACAAATAAGCCAATTAAAAGTGATCAGAATATTTTAATAGATATTTCATCAATGAATATATATGATTACCCAATAACTACATGATGAAAACCTCATCTTTACCCCTTAAGGAAATACAAATCAAATTAATTCTCAACCATTAGAATAATTGTAATCAAAATGACAAACAATAAAAAGTTTTATGAGAATGTAGAGAAACTGGAACTCATCCACTGTGGGGTAGAAATGTAAAATAATGCAGTAATTTTGGAAAATGGTTGGAAGTTTATTAAATGGCTACATATAAATTTACCATATGACTATACTCGTAAGAATTTACTCAAGATAAATGAAAACATATGTCTCTACAAAGATTTGTTGAATGTCTGTAACATCATTATTCTTAATAGCCAAAAACTGAAAAGAGCTCAAATGTCTATCCATGAATGTTTACAACCTGAAGTATATTCATACTAAATACTCTTCAGCAACAGAAAGAGCTCAGGATTGTTAAATGTTACAATATGGAAAAGCCTCATAAACAATGTGTTAATAAAATAACCAGATACAAAAGACTATATACTATATTATTCAATTTCTATGAAAGGACTGAAAAATATACAGACTGAAAACCGATTAATGTTTGTCTGGGTCTGGGGTGAGAATGGAGACCGAGTGCAAATGGGCAGAAGGGATTAGTTTTGTGTATGTGTGTGGAAATGTTCTAAATTTTATTTTGGTGGTGGTTGCAGAACTCTAAATTTACTAAAACCCATTGATTGGACACTTAAAATCAGTGAATCTTTAAAAATTTCTTGAATGTAGTTGACACACAATGTTACATTAGTTTCAGGTGCAAAATATAGTAATTCAACCTCTCTCTACATTATGCTATTCTCACCCCAAATGTAGCTACCATCTGTCACCATACAATACTACTAAAATATCATTGACTATAGTCCCTATGCTGTACCTTTTATTCCCATGTCTTTTTCATCTCATAATTGGAAACCTGTATCTTCCATTCCCCTTCACCCATTTTGCGCATTCCCCCACCACTTCCCCGCTGGCAACCATCAGTTTGTTCTATGTATAAAATCAGTGAATTTTCTGGTAAGTAACTTATACTTTAAGTGTGTTTAAAAAAACTAAAAGAAATCAGAAGGAAAAAGAGCAGAAATCATTATCAGTGATCACCTAATAATAAAAAAGGCAATAAAACTAAAAGCTGGTTCTTTGATAAGATCAATAAAATTGATAAACTTCTGGCCAGACTGCCCAAGAACAAAAGAGAGGACACCAAATGCCAATATCAGGAATGAAAGAGGGGATATTACTACAGACTCTGCAGAGTTTAAAAGGGTAGTAAGTGGGGGAGCCTGGGTGACTCAGTCAAGCATTCAACTTCAGCTCAGGTCATGATTTCATGGCTCATGGGTTCAAGGCCCGCATTGAGCTCTGTGCTGACAGCTCAGAACCTGGATCCTGCTTCGGATTCTGTGTCTCCCTCTCTCTTTGCCCCTCCCCTGCTTATGCCTCGATCTCTCAAAAATAAATAAATGTTAAAAAATTTAAATAAAAGGGTAGTAAGTGAATATTATGATTAATTCTATGCCTAGATGAAGTATTCAAATCTCAGGTTTCTTTTTTGCTTATGTGCTCCACATTTGCACAGCAAGCTTCCACCTTGATTATTACCCCCCAAATTATCACTGATTCCCTTCTCTTTTCTGACTAATAAGCTCCACGATGTTTGTAATTTTATTTCCTCTTAAGAGTTTCTATTAGCTCCTATTCTAGAGACTTCTCAGATTCTCCAGCAATTCTTTGGCTAATTTAGATAAGTTGCCAACTGAACCATATCAGTATTTTGTTATGTTCTGTCAAGAAAATTTGTTTTCACCTTTGTAAAAGTGAGAAAGAATTGTTATGTTTCTGGATGTCTCCTGTAAGAAGTAAAGATTCTGAGAAGGATTCCTTGTTGAAGACCTAGTTTGGAAGTGATCATTCAATATGAGGCTTAGAGATCTAAATTGTTTGTCTATTAACAGGGATGAGGATCCTGAAGATATAATAGGTATAGGGGAAAAAAATTGAAGCTATCAGTGGATGGTATTTAATATGTGGAATTAGACGAGTGAAGTTGATGAGGAGGTCATCTCTAGTTTTTGGTCCTTTGCCATGGAATTCAGAGAATAGGAGTTTCTGCTATCTCCCAGAAATCAGAAAATTGTAGCAAACTTCAGGAATCCTTTGCATCTCTGAGGCAGATGACTGGCAAGTGAAAACAGAAGCCTCTGTAAAACCCATGTTTGCCAAAACCAATGCATAAGCCACTGTAGCTACAAAGAAAAATGGCTTCTGTTTCCCTTGTACCTTCCAAATCCCACAGGAGGCCATCTTTTTAGCAGAATATATAAAACATTGAAATTCCTGCTGATAAGGAAGTCTAGGAAAAAATAAATTTTCTAGGTTTCCAGCCACTGAGGTTCACAGGAATAAAAACAGAAAAAACTAGGAATGAAAGTTCATGGCAAGAAAAACACAATGTCTGTTTTACAACATTTTGGGAAATACGGTCATATGCAAATATGGGTTCAATGTAACAAGAGTTTGCTTTCAGTGAGCCTAATGCCTGGCTTATTTATTTATTTTAATATGAACACTTAAAATAAGTTTATCACATTGGATATGCAAAATAAGCAGATTTTTCCCCAATTTTTGGACATTTGGAAGATGTTGGGGAACATGAGCACAGGTTTTGAAATGTGAGAGGACCAAGTTAAACTCCAGTTTGGCACCTTCCTAATTGTGTGATTGGGGGCAAGTTATCTATCGTTTTCTGAACTTTAATTTCTTCATCAGTGAAACTGTAATAAAGATACCTATGTCACAGGATCTTTGTGATGATTAGCAGTTAGATTGCCTCCTATTCACTACATTGTTCATGAAGGTATTCCTGCTCTTGGGTTATGGGGATGGCCAAGCACGCGACACCCAGTATTGAACAGATGAGGCTGACAATGGTTTGTTAGTCACCTATATTCACAACTTGGGGGAGAAGGACACTGCATGCCATGCAGGGCCACATGGGAATTGCACTTGGGAACAGAGTAGACAACCAGGGCTGTGGGAAGCAGAATTTTCAGTATTAAGAGGATGAGGTGTACCCTGTTTCCCATGGGAAGATTTGATTGCTTGTTTGAATAATTCTGTGGGTGGTCAAGGAAGTGAAACCTGCTATTCAGGGATAAGCATGAATTGTGCTTGGTTACCCTGATAAGGAAGGTTGTTTGGGTAGGGGATCTTATTCATGGGATAAGTGGGGAAGGAAACACCTGTTTAGGCCATTAAGGGCTCTCCCAATTGTACTAGATGTCAAGGCAGTACACAATGTTGAGACTTAAGTTTCGGTTTTACATCACAAATTCATAAAATAAAATATCTGACACACGAATTCATGGGAATCTTGGTAATTGCAAAAACAGACAAGTAAATCTAAAAAAAAAGTCAAGGGTTATTCCTTCTGAGGTGTGTGTTGATATTGAAAGTTATCATATTAAAGCTAAAGAGAAGCTCCTAAACTAAACATCTAGTTGGTATCCTCCCCAAGAGAACATTCTTGTAATTTGGGGAAACGCTAAAGACAGCTATTCATTAGGGAAAAAATGGTCCTGAAATACATAACCTGCAATAAAATGAAAGAAAAAAATCTGTTTTCCTTCCAAACAGATTCCAAAAAAATAATGCCTGAATCAAAGCCTGTGGTCATAACCACTCTACCATTGGTTTTTGTTAATGAAGCATTTCTCCAAAATAGGCTGATTACACAGAAAGGTACTTGGAGCTTTTACAAATGAGAAGAAAATGTAAGCCATTTTACATACTGATCATACATTCTGAGACCAAAAGTACACTTGTGCGAGCTTTTATTTTTAATCTCAGGAATATGTGAGATTTCCGAAGCTGCTTGGTGACCCTGGGAAGCATGTGTACCCTTTGTGGGAACTAGTCCCCCAGAGCCTCTGCCTGTCAGCACATATCCTACTGATAAATGTTCAGGGCGCTTGGATGACTCAGTCAGTGAAGCATCCGACTTCAGCTCAGGTCATGATCTCGCGGTTCACGAGTTCGAGCCCCGCGGTGGGCTCTGTGCTGACCCTGAATGAAGCCTGCTTCAGATTCTGTGTCTTCTCTCTCTCTGCCCCTTCCCCACTCACGCTTAATCTCAGTCTCTGAAAAATAAGTAAACCCTAAAAAAGGTTAAAAATGATCTCCTCTCCTAGTCTTGTTTGGTATCCCTACTTTCTAATGCTTTGAGGAAAGCTCAATGTGTTGAGGTAAATTTTATCAGACTCTATGCTTGCACTATGTTCCAGACTTTGCTAGATGTGTCACCAAATTCTGGCACTCTCTTAAAAGACTTGGAATTTAGCTCATATGATGGCTGTTTAATAAGAGCTTGACTCAGAAATGTCAGATAACTACAAATTAAGGTATGCCACCCAGAACCTGGTCAGCCTATGGTTTTCTGTGCTACACATTATAAATTATTGTTCAAATGTTAATTTTTATAATTTTTAAATGTTTACTCATTTATTTTTGAGAGAGTGAGAGACAGATTGTGAGTGGGGGAGGGGCGCAGAGAGAGAGGAAAACACAGACTCTGAAGCAGGCTTCAGGCTCTGAGCTGTCAGCACAGATCTGGACAAGGGGCTCGAACTCACAAAACCATGAGATCAGGACCTGAGCTGAAGTCAGACGTTTAACTGACTGTGCCACCCAGGTGCCTGTCAAATGTTAATTTTTAAATTTGTCTTTAGGGAAAGGCCCTCACAGGAGTATTCTGGTAAGAATGGTAGTTATTGCTCATATATAGTAGATTCAATTCAGGAGTTAGTTAAGGGAAGTAGTAATGGTCTTTTTCCACTGTTAGAGAGAAAACAGTTATTTTTGTCATTGTTATTACTCTAAACAAACATTTTTTGAGCATCTGTGGGCCAGGCACAGTGTTAGGCACTTTCCCACTGTGTTATCCCAGTAAGTCTTCAGAGCATTTCTTCAGTGTAGTTATCTTCATTCCCAGTTTACAGTGAGGAAATTTTTATGCTGAGTGTTTAATGGCTTGCCCCACAGTAGCGGGATGCTGAAACTGGCTTACACTGGCTCTTGAGAGGTGATTGTATGCATCTTTTCCTTGGAACTGGCTATTGTAGAGTATTTCCACTGTGAAAATCTGAAAACTCTTTAAAGCATATACCCCCAGATCTCTCTTTCTTCTCTTGATAATTTTTATTAATAATTTATTGTCAAATTGGCTTCCATAAAACACCCAGTGCTCATCCCAACAAGTGCCCTCATCTGTGCCCGTCATCCACTCTCCATTGATAATTTTTAAACATTTATCAGCATAAATACTACTACTACTACTACTACTACTACTACTAATAATAATAATAATAATAAAGTTCCAATTCTAGTATTTCCAGCTACTAACTATATGATCCTGGGTTAGTTGTTTATCCTCTCTGAGTTTCTCTTTCCTAATATTTAAAACTCAATAATTCTCTGTATTACATATGTTGTTTTGTGGATTTAAGTTTTTATTCCCTTGGATTTGGGGATGGATCAAGCCAGTTCCTGGACTATAGTTAACACCCTATAAATCATAGCTACTTTTCAATCTTCTCTAGAAAAATCTATCATAAAAAAGAGTTTGAGAGGAGCACCTGGGTGGCTCAGTCGATTAAGCACCCAACTTTGGCTCAGGTTATGATCTCATGGTTTGTGAGTTCGAGCCCCGCAAAGGGTTCAGTGCTGCTGGTGCATAGCCTGCTTGGGATTCTTGCTCTCGCCCCTGTCTCTGCCCCTCTCCCACTCACACTTTTTCTCTCTCTCTCAAAATTCTCAAAATAAATAAACAAGCAAACAAAAAGAGTTTGAAGAAGACATTGTGCATTCACAGGGTATGAAATACTAAAACAACGGGAACAGACTACTGTAGAGGAGGAACACTTGAAACACTCATTTGACAAATATTTGTCAGAACCATTTTCTTTAAAATGCACAGGGAAGGTATGTCACTTGCTAATCTCCTCCTTCCTGAGTTGGTCCAGGAATAACCAGGGGCACCTGGGTGGTTCAGTTGGTTAAGCAGTTAAGTGTCCGACTTCGGCTCAGGTCATGGTTTCACAGTTTGTGAGTTTGAGCCCCGTGTCCAGCTCTGCTCTGACAGCCTGGAGCCTTCTTCGAATTCTGTGTCTCCCTCTTTCTCTGCCTCTCTCCCACTCGTACTCTGTCTTTCTCTCTCAAAATAAATAAAACATTAAAAAAAATTTTAAAGGAATAACCAAAGAAGTGCTCTTTTTTCATAAAATAATGGAATGAATCCAGGGAATTTTGAGTTGTTGAGTTAGAAAATAACAAAAATCAGGGGCGCCTGGGTGGCTCAGTCGGTTAAGTGGCCGACTTCAGCTCAGGTCATGATCTCACGGTCTGTGAATTTGAGCCCCGCATCGGGCTCTGTGCTGATGGCTCAGAGCCTGGAGCCTGCTTCAGATTCTGTATCTCCCTCTCTCTCTGCCCTTCCCTTGCTCACTCTCTGTCTCTATGTCTCTCAAAAATAAAATAAAAACGTTAAAAAATTAAAAAAAGAAAATAACAAAAATCAATTCTTATTTTCTTATTGAAAAGATTAATAATTTACATATAAAATATTACCAAAAGTATAGATCACAGTTTTATTTACCATAGCATTTCGAATTATTTTCAATGGGAGAGTCGATCCAAGCAATATGGTTATCTCTAATTCTAGAAATGTAACTCTGTGATCTAAATTTTAATTACTATATTACATACTGCAAGTTGCTTAAAATAGCAAACACCTAATGATTTTTTTGAATTTTTTTTATTTTTCTGTAAGTCTTGCGTATTCATACTCAAGGTATTCATAGAATTTGAAAATAAATGTTTTCTTCTTTATTATTTTTCTGGCTTTTAAAGTTTTTATTTTAATTCCCATTAGTTAACATACAGTGTTATATTAGTTTCAGGAGTGTACTTGTGGTGATGAGCACCAGGTGATATATGGAATTGTTGAATCAGTATAAATGTTATTGTTTAAATAAATGAATTTATAAGTATTTATTAAGCATCTATGATGTATCTACATATGTTTAAGCAGAATAGGCAGGATGTGTACACACACACTGACATATACACACAGATACCCTGGCACAAACTGAGTTATTAAACGTTTTGCTGCCAAAGGAGTTCTATGAAAATCTTTGTAATGAAGGAAATTATTCCAGCATTCATTGTAACCATAAAAATTGAAAACAAAAAACTGCCTAAGAATTGCAGACCTTTATATTTCTTGACCTGGGTGGTTACATTTGTATTTGCTTTACATTAATTCATCATTCTGTATGTATGCTTCTTATGTGTGTTATACCCCACCACAAAGAAGAAAAAAAATTAACATTGTTCATGTCTAGAGGTAGAAAGATTTTTCCTTTTAAAATTTATTTTGAATTTCTTCTCTAATTTGATGTGTTTGTTTCCTACAGTGAACATAATTTTCTCTGGGTGAAGAATGAATTGATCCCTAAACTAGAGGGAGAAGAGTTCTGTCTTGATTTGCTCTCCCAAAAAAAACTTTGATCACAGCAAAAAGCATTACTGACAAAATAAAGAGCTGCACTGAGAAAAGCTGGAAGTTCATCTTTATTTTGTCATCCAATTTTGTGCACAGTGAGGGTGACATTATGGACTATACTTACCCATCACAAACTCTTCCATGAAACTTTTGATTACATAATTTTTAAGCATTTTTTAAAGTTCTTATTTAAATTTCAGTTAGTGAACATAGTATA
The DNA here is from genome assembly GCA_030068075.1 of Paguma larvata. Taxonomy (NCBI): domain Eukaryota; kingdom Metazoa; phylum Chordata; class Mammalia; order Carnivora; family Viverridae; genus Paguma; species Paguma larvata. The sequence continues at coordinate 42,411,088 of CM057830.1, read as the reverse complement.
TTAGCCTCAGGTGTACAATATAGTGATTTGACACTTCCATACAACACCTGGTGCTCATCACAAGTACACACCTTAATCCCCATCACCTATTTTTTTTATAATTTTTAATGTTTATTTATTTTTGAGAGAGATAGAGCATGAGTGGGGAAGGGCCAGAGAGAGGGGGAGACACAGAATCCAAAGCAGGCTCCAAGCTCTGAGCTAGCAGCACAGAGCCCGATGCGGGGCTCGAACTCATGAACCGTGAGATCCTGGCCAAGGCTGAAGTCGGATGCTTAACCAACTGAGCCACCTAGGCACCCCCATCACCTATTTAACCCATCCTCCCACCTATCTTTTCTCTGTTAACCATCAGTTTGTTCTCTATAGTTAAGAGTCTGTTTCTTTGTTTGAAACTTATGAACTATCAAAACTAAAATGGCAAGAAATAGAAAATTTAAACAGACCAATAAACATCAAGGAAACTGATTCAGTAATTTAAAAACTGGCTCAGTCAGTTGAACGTCCAATTCTTGATCTTGGCTCAGGTCAGGATCTCCCAGTTCGTGAGTTCGAGCCCCGCATTGGGCTCTGCCCCGATGGCATGGAGCCTGCTTGGAATTCTGTCTCTCCTTCTCTCTCTTCCCTTCACCTGTTTGTGCTCTCTCTCTCAAAAAATAAATAAACTTAAACAAAAACATTTAAAAACACCTCCCAAAAACCAAAATTCCAGGACCAGGTGACTTCACAGGGGAATTCTACCAAACATTTAAAGAAGACTTAATACCTGTTATCAATCTATTCCAAAAAGCAGAAAAGGAAGGAAAACTTCCAAATTCACTCTAGGAGGCCAGCATTACCCTGATAGCATCGCTAGTAGGTTGAATCACCCAGTAGTGCAATTGCTGGGTCATAGAGTAGTTCTATTTTTATCAACCAGATAAAGACTCCACTAAAAAGATAACTACAGGCTAGGATCTCTGATCAACATGGATGCAACAAATCTCAATAAGATACTAGCAAACCAAATCCAACAAAACATTAAAAAAATCATTCACCACAATCAAGTGCCATTTATTCCTGAGCTTCAGGGCTGGTTCAATATTCACAAATTAATCAATATGATATACCACATTAATAAATGAAAGGATAAGAACCATATGATAATTTCAATAGATACAGAGAAAGCATTTGACAAAATACAACATCCATTCATGATAAAAACCCTCAACAAAATCGGTTTAGAGGGAACATACCTCAACATAATGAAGGCCATATATGAAAACTCCACAGCTAATATCATTCTCAATAGGTAAAAACTGAGAGCTTTGCTTCTACAGTCAGGAACAAGACAGGAATGTCCACTCTTACCACTGTTACTCAACATAGTATTGGAAGTCCTAGCCACAGCAATCAGACAACAAAAAGAGATAAAAGGGATCCAAATCGGTAAAGAAGTCAAAATTTAATTATCTGGAAATGACATGATACTCTATTTTTAAATTTTAATTATTTTTAAATTTACATCCATTGTGCAACAATTATTTCAACAGTAGATTCATTAGTATCCCTTACCCATTTAGCCCATCCCCCCTCCCACAACCCCTCCAGCAGCCCTGTTTGTTCTCTCTATATTTTTTAACGTTTATTTTTGAGAGACATAGAGACAGAGTGTGAGCAGGGGAAGGGCAGCGAGAGAGGGAGACACAGAATCTGAAGCAAGCTCCAGGCTCTGAGCCGTCAGCACAGAGCCCGACGCGGGGCTCAAACTCACAGACTATGAGATCATGACCTGAGCTGATAGTCAGCTGCTTAACCGACTGAGCCGCCCAGGGGCCCATGTTCTCTATATTTAAGAGTCTCTTGTTTTGTCCCCCTCTCTGTTTTTATATTATTTTTGCTTCCTTTCCCTTATGTTCACGTTTTGTATCTTAAACTCCTCATATGTGTGAAGTCATATGATATTTGTCTTTCTCTGACTAATTTCACTTATTTCCTCTAGTTCCCTCCACATAGTTGTAAATGGCAAGATTTCATTCTTTTCGATTGCTGAGTAATACTTCATTGTGTATGTATATATACATATATATGTATATTATATATATATATATATATATATATATATATATACACCACATGTATGGTACACACACACACACACACACACACATATATATCACATCTTCTTTATCTATCCATCCATCGATGGACATTTTGGCTCTTTCCATACTTCGGCTATTATTGATAGCACTGCTATAAACATTGGAGTGCATGTGCCCATACAAAACAGCACACCTGTATCCCTTGAATAAATGCCTACTAGTGCAATTGCTGGGTTGTAGGGTAGTTCTATTTTTAATTTTTTGAGGAACCTCCATACTGTTTTCCAGAGTGGCTGCACCAGTTTGCATTCCCACCAGCAGTGCAAGAGATCCTTTCTCCACATTCTCGCCAACATCTGTTGTTGCCTGAGATGTTAATGTTACCCATTCTGACAGGTGTGAGGTGGTATCTCATTGTGGGTTTGATTTGTATTTCCCTGATGATGAGTGATGCTGAGCATTTTTTTCATGTGTTGGTCGGCCATCTGGATGTCTTCTTTGGAGAAGTGTCTATTCATGTCTTTTGCTCATTTCTTCACTGGATTATTTGTTTTTGGGGTGTTGAGTTTGATAAGTTCTTTATAGATTTTGGATACTAACCCTTTATTTGATATGTCGTTTGCAGATATCTTCTCCCATTCTGTCGATTGCCTTTAAGTTTTGCTGATTGTTTCCTTCGCTGTGCAGAAGTTTTTATTTTGATGAGGTCCCAATAGTTCATTTTTGCTTTTGTTTCTCTTGCCTCTGGAGATGTGGTGTGTAAGAAGTTGCTGTGGCCAAGGTCAAAGAGGTTCTTGCCTGCTTTCTCCTCTAGGATTTCGATGGCTTCCTGTGTTACATTTAGGTCTTTCATCCATTTTGAGTTTATTTTTGTGTATGGTGTGAGAAAGTGGTCCAGGTTAATTTTTCTGCATGTCGCTGTCTAGTGTTCCTAGCACTCTTTGCTGAAGAGACTGTCTTTATCCACTGGATAGTCTTTCCTGCTTTGTCAAAGATTAGTTGACCTTATGTTTGTGGGTCCATTTCTGGGTTTTCTATTCTGTTCCATTGATCTGAGTGTCTGTTCTTTTGCCAGTACCATACTGTCTTGATGATTACAGCTTTGTAATATAGCTTGAAGCCTGACATTGTGATGCCTACAGCTTCGGTTTTCTTTTTCAAGATTGCTTTGGCCATTTGGGGTCTTTTCTGGTTCCATACAAATTTTAGGATTGTTTGTTCTAGCTCTGTGAAGAACGCGGGTGTTATTTTGATAGGGATTGCATTGAATATGTAGATTGCTTTGAGTAGTGTCGACATTTTAACAATATTTGTTCTTCCAATCCAGGAGCATGGAATATTTTTCCTTTTTTTTTCTTTGTCTTCTTCAATATTATTCATAAGCTTTCTATAGTTTTCAGTGTATAGATTTTTCACCTCTTTGGTTAGGTTTATTCCTAGGTATTTTATGGTTTTTGGTGCAATTGTAAATGGGATCGAATCCTTGATTTCTCTTTCTATTGCTTCATTATTGTTTTATAGGACTGCAACAGAGTTCTGTGCATTGATTTTATATCATGCGACTTTGCTGAATTCATAGATCAGTTCTAGTAGGTTTTTGGTGGAATCTTTAGGTTTTCCATATAGAGTATCATGTCATCTGTGAAGAGTGAAAGTTTGACTTCCTACTGGTTGTTCTGGATGCCTTTTATTTCTTTGTGTTGTCTGGTTGCTGAGGCTAAGACTTCCAATACTATGGCGAGAGTGGACATCTCTGTTATGTTCTTGGACTTAGGGGGAAAGCTCCAGTTTTTCCCCATCGAGGATGATATTAGTGGTGGGTCTTTCATATATGGCTTTTATGATCTTGAGGTATGATCCTTCTATCACTACATTCTTGAAGGTTTTTATCAAGAAAGGATGCTGTATTTTGTCAAATGCTTTCTCTGCATCTATTGAGAGGATCATGTGGTTCTTGTCCTTTCTTTTATTGATGTGATGTATCACATTGATTGTTTTGTGCATATTGAACCAGTCCTGCATCCCAGGTATAAATCCCACTTGGTCGTGGTGAATAATTCTTTTAATGTATTGCTGGATCTGTTTGGTAGTATCTTGTTGAATATTTTTGCATCCGTGTTCATCAAGGAAATTGGTCTGCAGTTCTCCAGCAGTGTTTCAGGGATTATGGCAAATTACAACACACGTCTGGCACCAGGCTTCACCCTTAACGTCCTTGCTCCAACACCAGTAAGTGTGGTCATTCTCCAGGGTTTGCTGGGACCTTTGCCTGTGGGGAGGCCACATTGCCTCTACCAAATGTCCTTCCAGTAGGGGAACCGCCACTCCCTGTGTGACCTGAGGACCCCTCAGACCTCACTCTCTGCTCCCGGGGATTCTCCCTTCCCACCAGAGCACCACCAGGTATTGAGCTGCAGAGTTTCACACTCTGCATTCCCCTGTTTATAGTCTTAATGGAATTTAAACCCTCTCCTTTCTTCTTTCTCCCTTTTTTGTTCAGTCCCACGTGGCTGTTTCCACTCTTCCTTTTTCTCTCCAGCTGCTTTTGGAGAGGAGGTGTTTTTCCCATACTCTCCCTCTGTCTCCGTCCTCTCTCTACAAGCAAAAACAGCTCCCTACCCTCCGCGGCTTCTCTCTCCCCCAGTTCACCTCTCCGCACTACATACCTGCCGAGTTCTGTGGTTCAAGTTGTGCAGATTGTTGTGTTAACCCTCAAATCAGTTTTCCAGGTGTGCAAGATGGTTTAGTGTTGATCTGGCTGCATTTCAGGGGCGAGAGATGCAAAAAGAAACTTCCAAGCTGTTCCTCCATCTTGGCCCCTCCCCGACATGATACTTTATGTAGAAAACCTGAAAGACTCCACCAAAATACTTCTAGAACTGATACACAAATTTAGTAAAGTCATGGGATACAAAATCAATGTACATAAATCTGTTGCATTTGTATACACCAATAATAAAGCAGCAGAAAGAGAAATTAAGGAATCAATCCCGTGTACAATTTCACCAAAAAGAATAAGATACCTATGAATAAACGTAACCAAAGAAGTGAATGACCTGTAATCTGAAAACTATAAAGTATTTTTAAAATTTGGTTTTATCATCATAAGAACACTTAACAAGACCTATCCTCTGAACAAAATCTGAAGTGAACAATGCATTATTGTTTATTATAAGTATAATGTTGTATATTAGATCTTTATTCATCTTACTTAACTGAAACTTTAGGCCTGTTAATTAATAACTCCCTGATTTCCCTTCCTCTTAGCCCCAGGCAACCATCATTCCAGTCTTTGATTCTGTGAATTTGACTACTTTAGATATCTCATATAAGTGGAATTTTGCAATATTTGTCTTTCTGTGACTGGCTTATTTCGCTTAGCATAATGTCCTCCAATTTCTTCCATGTTGTTCCATATTGCAGAATTTCCTGGAAATTCTCTGTTAAGAGAATTGCTCTCAGTTACATAGCATGATCGCATTAAATCCAAAGACTGTCCTGGCTACTCTGATGCATGGTCCTATCTCAAGTAAGCCTTTTCCCAGGATCTCTGACTCTCCCAGAATATAGTGAAAAGTGATCATTTACTGGTCTTAAATTTCCTGGAAATTATGCAATATACATATATACAAACAAACAAACACACACACACACACACACACACACACACACACACATGGTCACATTTTCTTTATTCGTTTATCTGTTGATGGACATGTATGATGTATCCACCCTTGACTATTGTAAATAGTGCTGCAATGAAGATAAGAGTGCTAATATCTCTTTGAGATCCTGGTGTCAATTCTTTTGGAGAGAAATAACCAGAAGCAGGATTGCCGGATTATATGGTAGTTTTATTTTTAATTTTTTTTGTGGAGACTCCATACTATTTTCCATACTGACTTTTTCTTCATGTTTACAAATTTTTTTCTGTTATTTTTCTATGTTTCTAAAATATTGATTTATCTTTTTGAAATCTATGAAGAAAAAAAGTACAACAAAATCAAAACTTTAGAAATAAAAATAATGTGTGGCTTCCTATATTTATATGTTTTATATGTTAGTATAATATAAATATATAAATATAAATATTTATATATTAGATCAAATATAAGGTTTAGCCTTAATGGGGGACCCGCTCAAACATAATAGTGAGTACTATTATAAGTTTAAAGTAGTATAGAAGACTTTGATTGGGTTGATGATGGTAGGCAATGATGATGTCATATTTCTCTCAAATCTTATAGTGGTACCTGAGAAACATAGTTCCCTGATAAAACCTTTTGACTTTGCACTCTGTGGATTAAAAAAAAATAGAGTGTGTTACGAAGACAAAGAGCATTATTTTTTCACATGTGAGCACACGTGTATGTGTGTTAGATATGTTTTATATGTGCAAATACACAGTTATCTACAAAGTGTATCAGAATCTTAAAAACAGGTAACAGAAACCAGAGCTGCTAATAAATAAGCTTAATCAGCTGTGGCAAACTGTTGGCTAGTATTATCTCCATTCTTCATGAGATCCTGGAAGGAGATAAGAGCATCCACATTTTATAGAACTGAGGTTCTGGGATGTTAAGTGAATTGCTCTCAGTTACATAGCATGATCGCATTAAATCCAAAGACTGTCCTGGCTACTCTGATCCATGGTCCTATCTCAAGTAAGCCTTTTCCCAGGATCTCTGACTCTCCCAGAATACAGTGAAAAGTGATCATTTACTGGTCTTAACTGTCACCGTGCTTTGAGTTTGACTGAAGAACAATTGAAGGGACACACATTCTTTCCATGGCTCACTCACTCAGCTTCATTGGTTGTTTCAGCTTCACCGGTTTTGGGCACTACAGCCTAGATCATGATTGTGTGAATCTAAGGAACGTGAATATGTCTTGGGTCAGTTCTGTGGTTGCTCTAGTGTCTGTTCCATGGAACCACGCTGCTCTCTACCAAGGAGGTAGAGAGGCCTTCATCAAATACACATTTCTAATCTAGAATCCAGAAGTCCCCACGAACTTTTTCTTTGAGGCACAAATGACCAAAAGTAAAATCCTGTGCCCTGCTATTGGCAATATGTGAATCTGAGCAAGACGCTTAGTTGTTGGGAAGAAAATCTTTCCTCCATAAATTGAGATTCAAATGATCAAGGCCTGTAAATTAACTGACAATAGATAAACAGGAGAAAACAGGTGCATAACTGGAAGCACTCAAAAATGAGTAATTCAATGAATAGCCAGAAAGAAAGGCATGTATACCAACTTAACAAAAGGGAGAGTGTTTTAGGACTTTAATGGGAAAGTTATGGAAGGTTCTATTGGGATTTTTGATGCTAATGATAATGGTAGCCTATCTCCTTGTGGGCTCAAAATTTCTGTGTGTGTGTGTGTGTGTGTGTGTGTGTGTTTGTGTGTGTGTTGTGTACTTGGAGAGAGGGTAATGGAAGCTGAATTCACACTTTCTGGTACTAAATGTCAATATTCTTTTAATGAGGAAACTTCCTGGGAGAGACAGGCCAATGGCAGTTGTATTTTTGGTAGGTTTTGCTTAAATTTAAATCATGTTTGTTTCTATGGCTGCTGTCTGTTCAAATGTTTTCAACTTAAAATCATCTTAATAACACTTTGGTAGACCCTTAGTTCCTTCAAAGCCATTCTGAACCTATTTCTTCATCTGTCTTGTGGGGGAAATGTTTGCCTTCCAGATTGGATCTGAAGATTTCATGCAATAATATACATAAGATACCTTCCATGGTGGAGGGAGGGTGCCAAGAAATGACATAGTTTCTTTCCCTCTTCATCTTACTGCATATTCTATCCCTTAGCTTTGATTATCAGCCTCAGATCCATTATTTCTTGAATCCTATCTCACCTTAAATCACTGCTGCCTCAAGTTTCCTTGATCTAGCTTCTCAGTTTCTGAAAACACAGGGAAGATTTCTGTAAGCTCACAGGGTAACTTCTTATGCACAGCTTCAACTTGGAAAGCAATTTCCTCATTATACAATTTCCCATAATTTACCACATTCTCTGTAGTTACAATCCAAGGGCATTTAATGGATACCTACCATGAGTTGAGCTCTGTTCCTTCCCTTATCTCCTACAGTTCCTGCAGCCTATAGCTCACTATCCCTGCCTCCCTCCTTGGAAGGCTCTAGATCTTTCAGGCTCCATCTCCTCCTCCAGTCCTTTGTACAGGAGGACATTTCCTTACCTCCCTCAGGCCTCTATCTGCATTCTCACACCCAGAAACTAGACCACAAAGAGCCTTTCTTAGACGGTCACTCCTTAATAGTTCTCAGGAAAGTGTAAACAACAATTACTTTATGTTCTCAGAAAGACTTAAAAATATCCATTTTCCTCTGTTTTAGCAGGCCTCAGTGTTGGATGTAAAGGCAGTGAGCCAGAGGATATGGACTGGAGTGGCCTGTAGGATGAGGAACTGCTGAAAGTATGAAGAGGAGATGGCCTAAAAACCTGAGGGCTGGATCAGTGAGAAAAGGGGGAAATGAATCAGGAGGGAGCACTTGGGCATAATTGAGAACTGCCTACAGTGCGCTCCAAGTGGGCCTTAGCATCCAAAACCCTTGAGTTAGAGCTCAGATTCTCCCCTTTCTGTGTCTTTTGTGCTTTGTGTGACCCTGGAATATTTCTTAACTTTTCTGGGTCTTAATCTCATCTGTGGTAACTGGAAGACTATTTTTTTAGAAGAGCTATTGTGAGGATTGGAAGAGAGAAGATAAATAAAGTAGTTAGTATAATGCATATCACCAGCTTACTATTACTTGTACTGAATCTTAATGCCATTTAAAAATACTTTATAACATTATTTTGTGTTCTCAGTTTTTAATCTTAGAGCTATGATTCATTTTAAAAGGTAATTTTTCTTTCAAATAACAAAAACATGTTAAGAAGTAAAAGTACAGATTGTGCACAGATAAAGCAAAAACTCTAAGAGTGACACTTGAATGATGTAGATCAAAGAAAGGCTGCAGTAAATTATTTCATGTACTATAAATAATAGTTACTGTGTGGAATACCAAAGATAATGAGTCAGATATTTTTGCCTTCAAAAATTCATATCTTATTAGAAGGGTTTGCTTGGTACCTATACACAAAAGCAAAATATGTTGTGCCCACATCAATAATATCTACAGTACTATGTCCACATCAGGCAAATGATTTTCTGATCAACGTTACTCACAAAATAATTGAAAATTTAGTGATGCTTAAGAGGATTTTAACAGTGAACTGGATGCTGAATTTACAAAAACCAATGAAATATGGTCCCTGCTCTCAAAAGTCTCACATTCTAGTTGGGTAAACAAACACATTAATCAAATGAATATTGATTGAGTGAATACAATGTGTCAAGGACTGTTCTAAAATTAGTACCACCAGCGAGCGGGTAGTAGAGTCAGTCTTCAATTCTTTGTCTCTTGACTCCACCCTGCAAATGTTTTCATTTCTAGCTACCAAAATATGACCCATGGTTCTTCTGGCTCTACTTAGAATCTGTTGAAGTCTCTTAAAAAACTTTTTCTGGTACTTCCCCACAGGGGGATCCTGGACGTGAAAGCTCTGTCTAGCTGTGAGTAGTGTGAGGCTCTGAGCCAGGCCTTTTACCTTGCCTTTCCTGGATAACTGTTTCTGAGGAACTAATCTCTTAGCACTGGACCCCACTGAGACAGCAGAAACATAGGGGCAACTGCAGCTTCATAGCCCTTTATACAGGGTAAAAACATCCGCCTTCCATCCTAGGGCCCAATATTGTGGCTCTCACTTCACGAGCTCTCTGCTCCTAAACACAAGCAAAAGTCAGGATACGTACAAATGACCTGTTGGTTTTAGCACACTAATCTGAGTTCTGACTTAGAGTGACCTGGCCCTTTGTGGGGATGCTAAGGCTTGCTGTGTGTCTGGATGTTCAGAATGTGAATCCTTTTGAGGATGACTGTCTCATTGGGAATTACCCATGCCACTACATATGAAATAAGTGAAGTGTTGCCATAAGTGGAAGGAGGATCAGTTTTAGTGTCAAACATACTTAAGCGTAAAGTCTCAACTCCAGCACTCACTAGCTATTTGCCCTCTCATCATCACTGATACCTACACAAAACCTCAGTGAGGAAAAGTTATATATAAAAATAGTATATAGACATAATATATATTATATATAATAATACATACTATATTAATTATGTATAATTAATTGTATATAATAAAATTATACATAGTAGTATAATGTATATCATTGGCTTACTATTACACTGAAAATTTCATTTAAAATTTTTTATAACATTATTTTATATTCTTAGTTATTCTTAAAGTTTGTTTATCTTGAGATAGAGAGGCAAACAGAGAGAGACAGAGTGAGAGGGAAGGGCAGAGAGAGAGGAAGAGAGAATCTGAAGCAGGCTCCACACGGTCAGAGCAGAGCCCAATGCAGGGCTTGAACTCACGAATGCTGAGATCATGACCTGAGCAGATGCTTAACCGATTGAGCCTCCCAGGCACCCCTGTATTCCCAGCTTTTAATCTTAGAATTATGTTTCATTTTGAAAGATAGTTTTTTGTTTAAAAAACGAAAACCTTTTAAATATATGTTTATGTATTTGTATGAATTTGCATGGCACAGTACAGATAATCAAAAAAGGTTATGATTTACTTATTTGTTTATATTTCTCCCCCCACTAGACTCTGAGCCTCTTGAAGGCAGGATTTCTGTATGATTCATCTCTGTTGTCCTCCATAGCTAGCACAATACCTAACATATTCTTGGCGTCAGTGTACTCTCGTTATCAATTACATTCTTGGTCTCTTCCTCTACAAGGTGATGTGATTCCATTTGGGATTTCCTTTCAAGGCTTATACCCAACAGTTCTATGAAAACTACTAACATGCCTACAGAAAATTCAGATTTTCCCAAGTTACAATTTTTAACTTGCTCATTTTTATTTGAGGCTTTGACTTGAATGTGGCTAGATGTGGGCCAGATTTGTTTCTTCACATTCTGTACTAGGCTGGGTGATAAACACACACCTAACATCGCACAATAGAGGCAATACAACGATATTATCATTACCCAAAATATTATTGAGTCCTTTGTGAAGGAGCCGATTTTATCAAAATGATTGCATGGAGTCATGGCAAAACAGACTATCTTCTTTTCTGAGTCACTTTATGAAGTTTTATGCATGCTGAGGGAATTGAGTTATCAAGTATTTAAATAGTTTGTCTACGGTTACACAGCTATTAACTGGTAGAAATGTGATTAGAATGCAGATCTATACTAAGATAAAGCTTAAGATTATTCATTATATCATGCAGAAAAATAAAAAAAACAACATGCAAACACATTTCAGGAAACCAAGAGTTTTTAAGCAAGTGAGGATCTTATCTAAGCTGAAACGCTGTATGCCACCAAAAATGCCATAACAAAAAAAAAAAACAAAAACAAAAAAACCAGCAGTCAATGAAATAATTCTTTGGATAAGTCATGGTGGCAGTGTGAAAGCATAGGCTAGGTAGCCAGAAAAACTTGAATTCAAATCCCAGCTCCACTCTGATTTTTGGTTTCCTTTTTTTTTATATTATTGGCATTAACAGCAAGATGTTATAGGAATTAAAGAAGATGAAATGCTTAACCTGTGGCCTGGTGCATAGACTGTTCTCTACCAATGTTGGATGACTTAAATCCATCTCTTTTATTTGGTCCTAGGCAATGTTAAGCATTAACCAACTTGACCATAAATAAAAATTCTGCTACAAAGGCAAGTTTTATGATTGTTCTTGTCTCTCTCCTTTTTGGTGAAGCTAAAAGATGAACATTAAATTTCAAGCAATTATCAGATAGTACTTAAGAAACATTAGTGAAATATTTAATATAATTGCAAATCCAAACATTAGAATGCCATGCTCTTGAAAATGATTTTACTATTCTTAAATTATACATTCTTTCAATGTTATTCTAATAGTGGCATACTAATATGGTTATGTTGAGTTTAATTGGGATTGTATTAAACCTGTAAGTTATGGCTATTGTGTTCTAAAACTTAAGGTTTTGCCTACCATTATCATTAGGGGGATAGTCTACCCTATTATTCCCCTCCCATGTTAATGTATCTTTTTCCTTTTTCCCCTTCTATTTGGTACAGGCTCTTGCAAAGACACTGAGATTGGAGGGAAATAATCAGTAGTGGAAGTGTTGAGTTATTAAATTATAATAAATTATACAAAATTACACAGATGAGATGTGGGGAACTTGCCTGATGATTCTGAGGAATCCTTGTGATATGGCTGGAAGTGGAGAATTTATCACCTGAAAGGAGCATTGTGGGAGCATTATGACCACTTCCTTTTCACCCCAGCCACCACCTACATCATCTCCAGTTTTGCAAAACTGTCTCTCCATTTATCATTCAAATATTCTTTCAAAACTCTCAAGTTTTATTTCTTTTTAACTAGATCCTATTGTAAATGTCATCGCATCTCCCATTATTTTTACATGTGGTATATGCTTATATACATAAAAGTCATTGATGTTCAATTGCTTTCTCACATGCAGTAAGAAATATCAAAGAAGGACTAAATAAATGGAGAAATATTCCATGTATGCATACAGGACGACTCAATATTGTCAAGACATCTGTTTTTCCAAGTCTGATTTCTAGATTCAAAGTAATCCAAATCAAAGTAACAGCAAGTTATTTGTAGATATTGAAAAAATGATTTTAAATTTATATGAAAAGACAAAAGATAAGAATTGTCAACACAATATTGAAGAAGAAGGCAGTTGAAGGACTGACGCTATCCAACTTCAAGGCTTACACAATAATCAAGAATGTGTAGTATTGGCAAAATAATAAAAAGAGACAGATAAATGGAACAGAATAGAGTCCAGAAATAGATCCATACGAATATACAAAACTGATCTTTGAGGAGAAAGCATGATTTAATGGGGAAAGTAGTCTTCTCAACAAATGGTGCTCAAACAACTGGACATCCACATGCAAAATAAATAAATGTAGACACAGACTTTACATCTTACACACAAATCAACCCAAACTGGACCATAGATCTAAATGTAAAATACAGAGCTATAAAACTTCTAGAAGATAACATAGGAGAAAATCTAGGTGACCTTGGGTTTGGCAACCATATTTTAGATACAATACCAAATGTACAATCCATCAAAGAAAAAACTGATAATGTAGATTCAATTAAAATTACACACTTGTGCTCTGTAAAAAATGCTCTTTTTTTCTTTTTAAAAAGTTTTTATTTAAATTCCAGTTAGTTAAATACAGTGTAATATTACTTTCAGGTGTACATTGAGAGATTAACACTTAACATAAAATACCCAGTGCTCATCACAAGTACACTCCTTAATCCCCATCATGTATTTAACCTATGCCCCCCACCTCCCTTCTGGTAACCAACAGTTTGTTCTCTATAGTTAAGAGTCTGTTTCTTGGTTTGTCTCTCTCTGTTTTTCTCTACGATGGTTTGTTTAGTTTCTTAAATTCCACATATGAGTGAAATCATATAGTATTTGTCTTTGACTTATTTTGCTTAGGATAACACACTCTAGTTCCATCCACATTGTTGCAGATAGCAAGATTTCAATCTTTTTTTTATGACTGAGTAATATTCCATTGTGTGTAGGTATGTGTGTGTGTGTGTGTGTGTGTGTGTGTGTGTGTGTGTGTGTGTGTATACCGCATCTACTTTATCCATTCGTCAGTAGATGGACACTTGGGCTGTTTCCATAATTTGGCTATTGTAGATAATACTGCTATAAACCTTGGGGTGCATGTGTCCCTTTGAATGAGTATTTTTGTATTCTTAGTAGTGCAATTGCTGGATTGTAGGGTAGTTCTATTTGCAAAACCCACTCTTAAGAGAATTAAAATAGAAACCAGAGACCGGGAAAAAATCTTTCCAATACACATATTCAATTAAAGACTGGTATCTAAAATATACAAAGAAAAAACTCAACAAAAATAAAACAAACAACCTAATTAAATATAAGCAAAATATATAAACAAATATCTCACCAAACAAGATATATAGATGGTAAGTAAGCATGTGAAAAGATGCTCTACATCATAATTATTTAGTGAATTGCAAATTAAAACAATGAGAAACCACCACAAACCTATTAGAATGTCTAAATTCTAAAACACTGCCAAATGCTGGAAAGGATGTGGAACAACAGGAATTATCATCCATTACTAGTAGGAATGCAAAATAGTACAGCCTATTTGGAAGACAGTTTGGCGATTTCTCACAAAACTACACATAACCATACAATATGATCCATCAATCAAACTTCTTGGCATTTACGCATATGAGTTGAAAATAATATCCATACAGGAGAGACGCTAAGAAGATGGCAGAGTAGGAGGACCCTAAGCTTGCCTCATCCTACAGATACAACTAGATAACACTCACATCAGCATCAATAACTCAGAAAACAATCTGAAGACTGGAAGAACAAACTCAAAAACTAAAGGTAGAGAAGAGGTCACATCAAACAAACAAAAAAAGAAGATAGGAAGGGTCAAGATGTAGTTTGGGAGCAAAGTGGACCTTGGCTGTCCATGGTGAGGAGGGAGCCAATGGTGCAGAGAAGGGTGAGAAACACACTATCACACTGGAGAGTCCACACAGGGAAGATGAATCTCCATAACATTTATCTTAGAAAGCAAGAGGGGCTGAATTTCATGATTCTTATAACCAGTAGAACTTAAAGCCTAGAATTTTAAAAATCTGCAGGATCTGCTCTAGAAGAGCCCTGAGGTGTATAGGAAACAAGAGTCCTCACTCTTAAAGAGAAAGTAGGACAAACAGCCTAGAAGAAGCAGTTTGAAAAATGCCAGTGGCAGACGAGAGGGAGAATGATTTTTTCATCTCATTGTGTGGCTCAGAGAGGCAAGGATTATGGGGAGACACCTCCAGGAACAAAGGAGCTGGCACATGCCATTTGCTTCCCCCACATACCCAGCATAAACACATAGCCACCTGTGAGAACCAGCAAGGTGCCCACACTCACTACCTAACTTGCTTACACCAAAACCTACCTCTTGCGCCTTCCCAGTCATGCTTGCCTCAGTTCCAGCACTGTGGACGCTTACCCCAGAAGACCTCTGCAAACTCCACCAAAACCTTGTATCCTGACCTACCTACATGTTTTGTAGGAATTAAGTTCCAGTGGTAATGGTGGTGGCAGGTCCCACTCAGCAAACAGACTGGTGACTACCTTGTTAAAACACATGCCACCCTGGCCAGGGACCAAACACAGCTCACAACAGGCAAAGAGAGTCACTGTAGACAGCTGGACTGAAGGAAAAAGCAGCCAGGACTCTACAGCAAGGCACACACAAAACACATAGGAGTCATTCCCTGAAGTGCCAAGGTTCTGGGGAATAGGGTACACTGCACACTGTAAGGCATTACGGGACCTCTTCCTCACAAGGCCATTACCTTCAAGAGCAAGAGATGTAGGTGACTCTTCTAAAACACAGAAACAGACAGAAAAGTGAGACAAGATGAGGAGACAGAAGTATATATGTACCAAAGGAAAGAACAGGACAAAATCACAGCAAGAGACCTAAGCAAGACAGATATAAGTAATATCCATGATAGAGAATTTAAAATAATGATCATAAAGATACTCACTGAACTTGAGAAAAGAGTGGAGAACTTAACAAAGAAATAAAAAAGTGCCAATCAGAAGTGAAGAACACAATACATGAAATTAAAATACATGTGATGGGGGCATCTTGGTGGCTCAGCTGGTTGAGGATCCGACGTTGGCTCAGGTCATGATCTCGTGGTTCACGGGTTCAAACCCTGCATCGGGCCCCATGGTGGTGGTGTGGATCCTGCTTGGGATTCTCTCTCTCTCTCTGCCCCTCCCTCACTTGTGGTCTCTCTCTCAAAAATGAATAGATAAACTTTTTTTAATTTTATAATAGTTTATTTTCAAATTGGTTTACATATAACACCCGTGTTTATCCCAACACGTGCCCTCTTTAATGCCAGTCACCCCCTCTCCCCCCTCCCTCAACCCCCTCACCCTCAGTTTGTTTTTAGTCTTTGAGAGTCTCTTATGTTTTATCTCCCTCCCTCTCTGTGTCTTTTTTTTCTTTCCCCTCTTCCCCTCCCCCTGGTTTTTGCTTAGTCTCACAAAGTCCACCTATTCGTGGAAACATATGGTATCTGTCTTTTTCTGACTGACTTATTTCACTTAACATAATACCCTCCAGTTCCATCCATGTTGCTACACATGGCCAGATTTCATTTTTTCTCATTGCCACGTACTAGTCCATTGTATATATGTGCCACAACTTCTTTATCCATTTGACAGTTGATGGGCACTTGGTCTCTTTCCATGATTTGGCTATAGCACTGCTAGGAATCGACCCAAGAGACACAGGAATGCTGATGCATAGGGCCATGTGTACCCCAATGTTCAAAGCAGCACTTTCGATAAACTTTTAAAGAATACATGTGATGGAATAAATAGCAGGCTAGATGAACCAAAGGAATGAATTAATTAACTGGAAGACAGTAATAAAAGGTAATCAAGTTGAGCAAATGAGAGGAAAAAAATGATGCAAATGGGGAATAGCCTTTGGGAAATTTGTGGCTCAGTCAATGATAACAACATTTGAATTGTAGGGATCCCAGAAGGATAAGAGAGAGAAAGGGGGAAGAACATTTATTTCAAGAAATAATAGTTGAAAACTTCCCTAATCTGGGGAAGGAAACATACCCAGATTCAGGAGGCACAGAGATTCCCCCAAATATCAACACAAAGAGATCCATACCAAGACACATAGTAATCAAAATGGCAAAAACCAGTACTAAAGAAAAAAATTTAAAGAAGACACTTGCATACAAGGGAAACTCCATAAGACTATCGGCAGGTTTTTCGGCACAACTTTTGCAGGCCAGAAGGGAGTGGATGATATATTCAAAGTGCTGAAAGGGAAAATCTGCAGCCAAGAATACTCTATCCAGCAGGGTTATCACTCACAATAAGAGAAGGTTTCTCAGATGAACAAAAACTAATGGAGCTCATAATCACTAAACCAACTCTACAAGAACTATTAAAGAGGACTCTTTGAGAGGAAAGGAAAGACCATAAGTGAGAATATGTAAAGTAAAAAAACAGAAAAGCAGTAAAAATGAGTATTTCTGTAAATATCAGTCAAGATATTCATAAAATGATGTAAAATATGACACCATATACCTAAAATACGGGGAGGAGAGGAGTAAAGGATGGGTTCAAATTTTAGTGACCATCAGCTTAATATAGACTGCTATATTGCAGAAGATGGTATGTACAAACCTAATGGTAACCATAAATCAAAAAACAGTAGTAGAAACGCAAAGAATAAAGAGAAAGGAATCCAAGTATATCACTAAAGAAAGTTAAAAAAACAACAACAACAACAACCATGGAAGAGAGCAAGAGAAGAAAGGATCAGAGAAAAATTACAAAAACAACCAGAAAACAAGTAACAACACAGAAATAAATATATATCTATCCATAAGTACTTTGAATGTAAATGGATTAGATGCTGCAATCAAAAGACAGAGTGACATAAGATTGAAAAACAAGCCCAATCTCTATGTTGCTTACAAGAGACTCATTTTAGACCTAAAGACATCTGCAGATTGAAAGTGAGGAGATGGAGAAACATCTGTCATGCAAATGGATATCAAAAGAAAGCAGAGTAGCAATACTTATATTGGACAAAATAGGCTTTAAAACAAAGATGGTAACAAGAAATGAAGGGCACGGTATAATAATAATGGAGACAATCAGACAAGAAGATGTAACAATTGTAAATATTTACGTGGCCAACATGATAGCACCCAAAACATAAAACAGTTCATAACAAACATAAAGGAAATAATCAACAGTAATACAATAATGATAGGGGACTTTAACACAACATGTACATTGATTGATAGATCATTCAAACAGAAAATCACCTGAGAAACAGTGGCTTTGAGTGACACACTGGACCAGACAGATGTAACAGAAATATTCAGAACATTCCATCCTAAAACAGCAGAATACATGTTCTTTTCAAGTGCACATGGAACATTCTCCAGAACAGATTACAAATTAGGCCACAAAATAAGAATAAAAAAAATTGAAAAAGGTTAATAAGATGCATTTTTTATCACAATGCTATGAAACTAGAAATCAACCACAAGAAAAATTCTGGGAATACCACAGATACATGGATGTTAAATGACATGCTACTAAACAATAAATGGGTCAAAGAAGAAAACAAATAGAGGGACGCCTAGGTGGCTCAGTCGGTTTCACTTGGTTTCAGCTCAGGTCATGATTTCACGGTTTGTGAGTTTGAGCCCCACATCGGGCTCCACACTGACAGCTCAGAGACTGCTTGGGATTCTCTTTCTAGTCCTCTCTCTCTGCCCCTCCCCCGCATATTCTCTCTCTCTCTCTCTCTCTCTCTCTCTCTCTCTCTCTCTCTCTCTCTCTCAAAATAAATAAAAAACAACAACAAAAAAAGAATGATTTTTTTAAATCAAAAATTACATTGAGACAAGGGGCACCTAGGTGGCTCAGTTAGTTAAGCATCCAACTTTGGTTCAGGTCATGATCTCACAGTTTGTGGTTTCAAGCCCCTCATTGGGCTCTGTGCTGACAGCTCAGAGCCTGGAACTTGCTTCGGATTCTGTGTCTCCTTCTCTCTCTGCCCCTCTCCCTATTGCATGTTGTCTCTCTCTATCAAAAATAAATAAATGTTAAAAATGTTTTTTTAATTACACAGAAATAAATGGAAAAAATCATCAACAGCCCAAAACCTTTGAGAGGCAGAAAAAGCAGTTCTAAGAGGAAAGTTAACAGCAATAAAAGTCTACCTCCAGAAGCAAGAAAGATCTCAAAAAACAACCTAACCTTACAAATAAAGCAGCTAGAAAAATAAGAAAAAATAAAGTCCAAAAGCAGCGGAATGAAGGAAGTAATAATGATCAGAGAAATAAAGGATATAGAAACTAAAAACAAATAGAACAGATCAAGGAAACCTGGAGCTGGTTCTTTGAAAAAATTAATAAAACTGATAAATCTCTAGTCAGACTTATCAAAAAGAAAAGAGAAAGGACCAAATTAAAGAAAATCACAAATGAAAAAGGATAAATCACAACAAACACCACAGAAATACAATCATCAGAGAATATTATGAAAAACTACATGCTAACAAATTGGACAACCTAGAAGAAATGGATAAATTCCTAGAAACATGTAAATTACCAAAACCAAAACAGGAAGAAATAGAAAACTTCGACAGACTGATAAACAGCAAAGAAATTTAATCAGCAATCAAAAAACTCCCAACAAACAAAAGTCCAGGGGCATATTGCTTCACAGGTGAATTCTGCCAAACATTCAAAGAAGAGCTAATATCTATTCTTCTCAAACTATTCCGAAAATAGAAAAGCAAGGAAAACCTCCAAATTCATTCTATGAGGCCAGCATTACCCTGATATCAAAACCAGATAAAGACATCACTAAAAAAGGAAACTACAAGCCAATATGCCTGATGAACATACATGCAAAATTTCTCAACAAAATACTAGCAAACCGAATCCAACAAGACATTAAAGAAATCATTCACCACGATCAAGTGCCATTTATTCCTGGGTTTCCAGGGTGGTTCAATAGGTTCAATATTCACAAATCAATCAATGTGATACAACATATTAATAAAGAAAGGATAATAACCAAATGAACACTTCAATAGATGAAGAAAAAGCATTTGACAAAGTACAATATTCATTCATTGTAAAAAAGAAAAAAACCCTCAACAAAGTAGGTTTAGAGGGAACATAACACAATATAATAAAGGATGTGTATGAAAAACCCACAGCTAACATAATACTCAATGGGGAAAAATGGAAAGTTTTTCCACTAAGGCCAGGAACAAGACAAGGGTGTCCACTCGCACCATTTTTATTCAACATAGTACTGGAGGTTTTAGCCACTGAAATTAGACAATAAAAAGAAATAAAAGGCACCCAAATTGGTAAGGAAGTAGTAACATTTTCCCTGTTTGCAGATGACATGATACTCTATATAGGAAACACAAAAGACTCCACCGAAAAACTACTAGAACTAATAAATTAATTCAGTAAAGTTGCAGGATACAAAGTCAATGTACAGAAATCTGTGGCATTTCTATATACTCATAATGAACCAGCATAAAGGGAAATTAAGGAAATGATTCTATTTACAACTGCAATTTCACTATAAAACACTGATGAAAGAAATTCAAGACTACACAAATAAATAGACTTTCCATGCTTATGAATTTGAAGTACAAATATTGTTAAAATATCCAGACTACACAATACTATCTACAGATTTAATGCACTCTCTATCGAACTACCAATGGCATTTTTCACAGAACTACAGCAAACAATCCTAAAATTTGTGTGGAACCACAAGACCCTGAATAGCCAAAGCAATCTTGAAAAAGAAAAACAGGGACACCTGGGTAGCTCAGTCGGATGAGTGCCCGACTTCGGCTCAGGTCATGATCTCCCGGTCTGTGAGTTTGAGCCCCGCGTCGGGCTCTGTGCTGACGGCTCAGAGCCTGGAGCCTGCTTCACATTCTGTGTATCCCTCTTTCTCTGCCCCTCCCCAACTCATGCTCTGTCTCTCTCTGTCTCAAAAATAAATAAATATAAAAAAAAACAAAAACAAAAACAAAACTGGAGATATCACAATTCTGGACTTCATGTTAGAAAGTGGTAGTAAACAAAACAGTTATAGCACTGGCATAATAACAGATACCTAGGTCAATGGAACAGAATAGAAAGCCCAGAAATAAACCCACAATTTTATGGTTAATTAATCTTCAACAAAGGAGACAAGAATATGTAAGAGGAAAAGGACAGTCTCTTCAACAAATGGTGCTGGGAGAAGCAGACAGTACCATGTAAAAGAATGAAACTGGCTCACTTTCTTACACCATACACACAAAAAGTCTCAGATGGATTAAAGACCTAAATATGAGATATGAAACCATAACTATCCTAGAAGAGAGCACAGACAATAATGACCCTGATATCAGTTGTAGCAACATTTTTTCTAGATATGTCTCCTAAGGCAAGGGAAATAAAAGCAAAAGTGAACTATTGGGACTATATCAAAACAAAAAGCTTCTGCACAGGTAAGGAAATAAAAAGCAAAACTAAAAGGTAATCTACAGCATGGGAGAAGATATTTGCAAATGACATATATGATAAAGACTTTCTATTCAAAATACATAAGGAACTTATACAAATCAACACCCAAAAACCAAAATATCTAATTTAAATTTTGGCTGAAGATATGAACAGACATTTGTTCAAAGAAGACATCCAGATGGCCAACAGACCCACAAAAAGATGCTCAACATCAGTCATCATCAGGGAAATATAAATCTAAAGTACAATGAGCTATCACCTCACACCTGTCAGAATGGCTAAAATCAAACACACAAGAAAAACTGTTCGTGAGGATGTGGTGGAAAAAGGAAACTCTGGCACTGTTGGTGGGAATTCAAACAGGTGCAGCCACTGTGGGAAAGAGTACGGAGGTTCATTGAAAATTTTAAAAAAAAATCTGCCCTACAATCCAGTAATTGCACTACTGTATTTACGCAAAAAATGCAGAAAAATGAATTTGGATGGATATATGCACCCCTATGCCTATTGCAGCATTATTTACAAAAGCCATCTTATGGAATCAGGGTAAATGTCCATCAATAGGTGAATGGATAAAGAAGTGGTGTATATATATACATATATATATATATATGTATATATATATATATATATATATATATATATATATATATATACAATGAAATATTACTCAGACATAAAAAAGAATGAAATGTTGCCATTTGCATGATATGGATGGAGGTAGAGAGTATAATGCTAAGTGAAATAAGTCAGTCAGAGAAAGAAAAATACCATATAACTTCACTCATATGTGGAATTTAAGAAACAAATGAGCAAAAGAAAAAAAGGGGGAGAGAGAGAGAAATCGAGAAATAGATTCTTAATTATGGACAAAAAAACAATGGATATTAGATGGAAAATAGATGGGGGAATGGATGAGATGATGAAGAGTAAGAAGGGTACTTGTAATGAGCACTGGGTGATGTATGGAATTGTTGAATCACTATATTGTACACCTGCAATTAATATAATACTGTATGTTAAGTATACTGGAATTAAAAAACTACAACGTAGTATCATCTTACAACTGCAGGAATAGCTAAACTCAAAAACACAAGAAATAAGTGTTGGTGAAGATGTGAATAAGGAACCCTCCTGAACTGTTGGTTGGAATGCAAACACATACAGCCACTGGGCAAAACAGTATGGAGTTTCCTCAAAAAGTTAAAAATAGAACTACCCTACTATTCAATAACTACACTACTGGGTATTTACCCAAAAAATACAAAAACACTAATTCAGAAGGATACATGTGCTCCTATGTTTATTGCAGCATTATTTACAATAGCCAAATTGTGGAAGAAGCCCAAGTGTCTATAGCTAGATGAATGGATAAAGAAGATGTGGTGTGTATATACACAAAATGATTCGTTTTTAACATAACTCCTTAAGCAGCTTTTACTGTTTTGCTATAGAACCAGTTGAATGAATATGTGTCTGATAATTATGTTATTTTATTTCAAAGTATAAAGATATATTTTACTCAGGTTTATACTGACAGAATCAAGAATGTGAATTCAAAGACGAATGTAATGGTCATGTACAAGTGAATACTTCAACCTTAGCAAAGAACAGACAGCTCTCTGGCTCCCATTCTACATTTTGGGATACTCCTGGATATGTCCATTTCTTTGGCCCACTTCCCCTGTGTCTCTCCTTAGTATTCCCACTATAGGCCATAATCATTTGCATTTCAGAGACTACAGTTTATATTTTGTTTGTGTTTTTAAATTTTATTTATATTCTACTTAGTTAACATATAGTGTAATATTGTTTTCAGAAGTACAATTTAGTGACTCATTACTTACATATAACACCCAGTGCTCATCATAACAAGTGCCCCCCTTAATAACCCACCAGACATTTAGCCAGTTCCCCACACAAAATGCTCCATCAACCCTCCAATTGTTCTCTATTGTTAAAGTCTCTCATGGTGTGTTTCCCTCTCTCTTCCCCCCCCATTCCATGTGTTCATCTATTTTATTTCTGTTTTAAATTATTTTGAATGTTACTCAATTTTAAAAGAGACGGAGTATGAACAAGGGAGGGAGGGTAGAGGGAGGGATACCCAGAATCGAAAGTAGGCTCCAGGCTTTGAGCTGTCAGCACAGAGCCCAACGTGGGGCTTAAACTCACAAACTGTGAGATTATGACCTGAGCTGATGTCAAACGCTTAACCGACTAACTCAGGAACCCCTGATTTGTTTTGTTTCTTAAATATCACACATGAGTTTGTTTATATTTGCATGCTTCCAATATGAAGCTGAGAAATCCATGATTATGACAAACAATGTTTCATTCATCTTTGCATATCCAGGGCCCATAACACCTATGGAAATATGGTGGGAAGAACTATTTGCTGTCATAATAAATTAATATTTTATAGAGAACACAGGGAAACTATGCTCTTGTACTAGAGACTTATTATGGTGGATGATATTTTCGTAGGCATGAGGTTTTCTCAATCAAACTTGTAGGGTACTATGAGGCTTTCTGGGAGAATATCAATAAGAAAAAAAATTTACACAGCCCCAACTTCTACCTAGTAAAGCTCTCATTATAAAACCTGACTTGGAACAGTGTTTTCAAGAACACCCCAATCATTCACGTGATATAACTTAAGGACGTACAAGATATACTCAAATCCATGTTAGTATTTCTTAATACTTTCATTTATATTCCATCAACTTTTAGTCAAACTCAATTTAAAGGAAATTTCCTATCACTACTGAAAATGCAAAACATGCATTATATGCTATAGTAATTTCAAAAATTAAATCCATGAGAGACAGGGGCCAAACCATGGTGAAGAAGGCTCAAAAGAGTGTGAAGGTTGCTCTTGGAGCAGCTGTGTGTGTAGAAAGTGAAATGCGGGTGATGTAACCATAGGACCTAGGACAGTGATCCACTCTAAAGCACAAGTATAGCAGAAGCCAGGCCAATAGTCATTGGTGAAGGTGACCTAATAGAAGAACAGGTACTTATCATAAATGTTCACCCTAATAATATCACCCCTAATGCTAAAGATCCAGAACTAAAACCTATGATCATTGGCACCAATAATGTGTTTGAAATTGGCTGTTATTCCCAAGGCATGAAAATGGAAGATAATAATGCTACTGAATCGAAAGCGAATGTGGGCAGAAAGGTAATATTGACAAGTGGTTGCATCACTGGGACTTGAATACGTTTGAGGTCATCCTTCAGAATACAGTGATCTGTGGTGCAGACTGCCTTTGTGGGGTGCAGACTGAAACCACAGCCCGAGATACTACAGCTGGATTTCCTGATGATAACCATGCCAACCTACCACCACCTAAAGATACTATGAAAGGAAGGCCAACCTCTGTAATAATGTGTGAAGCCAACAGCGAGATACCTCCTAAAGGCTTGCTAAGATACCCCCAGAGAGCTAAACTAATTAAACCAACATGTGGTGAGGTAGTATCAGTTTATCAAGACTTACAGTGGCTTGGGAAGAACATACCTCGAGACTCACCACTTTGGGCTCAATTGCAAGCTTAATGGAACCACCCTCTGATTTGCTAATATGGCCTCCAAGCTATCATTGAGGGAAAGAAGGAACTCTGGATGAGAGCACCAGAATTCCATTCTGCACATAGCAAACTTAGAGTAAGTTTCTGATTTATACATTAGTCTCATATGAATTTGGTTTGTAGAGTTTGGCCCCCAAGTCTGCCAATTTAGTCTATGAGTTCTAAATATTCTGATAAAATTGTTTCTGACTCTTTAGGACAAAGAATCAATCAAAGCATGGACAGTGTATTGTGCAGACATCACTCTTTGGGGCTTCTCCATAGCCAGGCTGACAGCCTTCTCTTACTAACTATCTCACTGAGACCGAACTCGAACTTCAGCGCAGACATTCTGGGCAATTATGCTAAGCAGTAGGACAGACCCTGACATGCTTGTGACATAAAAAGTAGCAACTGGCAGGAAGAAGAAAGAAATCATTTTATCAACAGCAACTTACTGCAATATGGCAATAGCTCTTGCCTCAAGATGTTAGATTTTCACCAGGTGAATAAGTATCAGGTCTAGAAAGGGTATTTCACACTGCTCTCTTATTCATCCATGAACACACAGTATAGTAGTTATCTATGCTGTGTAGAAAATTACCCCCAAAATGTAGCAGCTAATTATTTTTTGAGCATTTATTACCTTAGGCCGTTTCTGCAGGTCAAATATCTAGGAATGGCTCAGATGGTAGTTCTGGTTCAGTGTGCCTCATGAGGTTTCTCTCAAGAAGTCAGTCAGACCCGTGGTCATCCGAGGACCTGAGTGGGGCTGGATGGCCCACTTACGACATGACTGCCTCCCAGGGCTGTTGGCAGGAGGCCTCAGTTCCATACCAGCTGAGCCTCTCTACAGGGCTGGTGGGTATTCTCATGACGTGGCAGTTGGCTTCCCTCAGCTTCCTTTGGGTCCAAGCAAGGAAGGACTCAGTCTCTAAAGTTGCACGCCACCAGTTCCACTTCATTTTATTTCTTAGAGAAAGTCACTAAGTCCATCTCACAGTCAAGGGAGAGGGAATTAAGCTCCACCTTTTCTACCTTCCGAAGGGAGGAGCATCCAAGAACTCAAGTTCATATTCTAAAACCACCACCGCAAACACATGCATCCATTTATACCTGGTGCTCTCACTAGTACACGGTTAGCACCTCTCAAGGGTTTCCACATTGAGGAAGATGGGTTCAGGAAGGACTTCTCTTTATTACTGGGAATGGCACATGACATCATCTGAAGTCTTCATCTTATAATCTTCTGTAAACACCACCATCTTAGAAATTTAGATTATTGCCCCGAAATATATATTTCATTAATCATACTTTAACTTCTCTAGGCTTAGTAGAAATAACTATAAATAAAAATCATGAAGGATAAAAAATTAACTCAGTGGGAAATAAAAAATTATAAAAATTCAAAATTAATGTGAAATATAAAAATAAATGTAACTGAATTCTTATAATAAGCATTCTGTAAATGCTCTGCCATTTAATCTTCATAATAGTCATTTTAAACTTGGTTTACCACTCATCTTGGTTGCTACCTCTTGCCTGAGTGCCACTTTTAGAAAAAAGAATGTTTAAACAAAAGAACAAGCTCTTTGAAATTAGTCAGACAGGATTTAATCCTAATACCTGCCATCTACTGCTATCCAACGTTGTAAACTATAAAAATCCCCACTGCTGTTCATCATAGAGGAATAAATAAACACGTAAAGCAACTAGCACACTCAAATAGCAACACTCAAAAATACCAGCTATATGGGGCGCCTGGGTGGCTCAGTCGGTTGAGCATCCGACTTCGGCTCGGGTCATGTCTCGCGGTCTGTGAGTTCGAGCCCCGCGTCGGGCTCTGTGCTGACAGCTCAGAGCCTGCAGCCTGCTTTGGATTCTGTGTCTCCCTCTCTCTCTGCCCCTCCCCCACTCATGCTCTGTCTCTCTCTGTCTCAAAAATAAATAAATATATAAAAAAGTACCATCTATAATTATTGTCATTATTGTTTAATAACGGAAAAGAACATTAACGATTTTTAGATTTGAGCTTTACACATTTGCCACACACTTTTTCAGATGTTTAAATCCCTCTTTCCTTGTCAAAAACACTTAGTCCCAGAGAAGTTAGGTGACTCATTTTCTTGTGGATTGTACTTTCTAATTTCCCGCCTGAACCCCCAGCCTGTATCCCACTCTACTTCCAGTCATAACAAACTACTCCAAGTTCCCTGAACCCAGCAAGCTCTCTCTCACCTCCACCTTCACTCTTCCTTCTGTACACACACATGCTGGATGATTCTCTATTTGTCAATCAAGCCTTAATTTCTCCACCATTCTAAATTTTATGAGTCCCTTTGGTCATCGTCTCTCCCACTGGAACCAACATTGATGGCAGCAGGGGATCTGACTGTTGTACTCACCAAAGCCTGAAAAACCTGTAATAAATGATCACCCACAAATATTTACTGAATTAATTATCTGTCCCTTGAACCAGTCTGGTACACATGGGGCTTCTACTTGAACTCTGGGAAACACGGCAAGTGGGCAGGCTTATATTTCTGGGAAGGCACATCATCCAAAGAGGCAACACAACTGAGGCTTCAGGTTTCTAGAGTCAAACCAGGATGAAATTCTACGTCTATTTCTTACACATGCAGGGTTTGGGGGATGCTTCTCTGCTTTTGTCAGCCTTCATTTCCTCTTCTCATTAGTTATCCTAATGAGCTATTTGAAACTGCTCAACACTGTCATTCGTTCATTCATTCATTCATTCAGCACACACTTCTTGTATATCTCCTATACTGACAGGCAGGCACTGATATAAGGGTCAAGGGTAAGTCATAAACAAGTTACAGCTATGAGGCCACAGCTGAACGAATGGGCAGACAAATAACTGTTTATAGCACAGTGGTGTTAGGACCATGACAAGGAAAGTACTGAATTCTAGTAGCAGATTCTAGGAGTGGTTGATGTTCTTCATGTCATGTTGTTTGTCTCTAATGTTGAAGTCTCAGTCATCAAGTCCTGAGACCTGCTTCTGGAATCATTCTTCATGTTTCTATTCATGCAGGCTCTGCAATGCTTGAGCTGCCCTTGACTTTGCAAGACAAATCTTGGAATCCTGAGGTTTTTGCCAGAGGTGGATCTTATCAACATCCTGAAGTACTTGATAATAAAAAAAAAATGATAAACACAGCTACCACTTGTTTTCAAATGCACTTACAGATTCGTATTTTATTCATTGGTTTATAATCCATTATTATTATTATTCATTGTGATGCTCAAATTGTCCCATTTTAAAACATTACCCATGTGGGGTGCCTGGGTAGCTCAGTCGGTTGAGCGTCTGACTCTTGGTTTCGGCTCAGGTCACGATCCCACAGTTCATGAGTTTGAGCCCCATGTCGGGCTCTGCGCTGACGGTGTGGAGCCTGCTTGGGATTCTCTCTCTATCCATCTCTCCCTTCCCCTCCCCTGCTCATGCTCTGTCTCTCAAAATAAATAGATTAAATTAAAAATGAATACATAAATGAAACATTATCTATGTGCCAAGCACAGTACTAAATACTTCCTTTACTATGTCTAAACCTTGCCACATACACATGACAAAATTCCTACTTTTATGCCAATTCTACATATTGGGTAACTGAAGTTACGGGAAATGTAGGGAATTGTCAAGTTATAGTGTCAGTAGAAAATGGTGGTTCAAGGTGCAGACTCAATTCTAAATACCATTCTGTACTAAAAGAAACCTGGTCTCTTTGGAAAAATGGCTGATTCCAGGGCTGGCACAGCAAAAGTACAAAAGGAGCCAGGGACATCTTGCGGCACCAAAAAGGGTTTCAAAGAAAAATGGACACATATCAAAAAGACACAGGAACAGGAATCAAGGGGCTTCCACTGACCAAATCTGGGAAAATTTGAGCATCAAAATAAATCATGTTGGTAATGGGTTATTACCCAATAAATAAAATATGTATCCATGAGCCAATACTGAAACATATGAAGACATGAATAATTAATAAGTGAGGGAGAGAGAAAAGTTCTTCGTTGCAGAAGAATTGTCACCAGAAAATGGGGGGAAATAATGGGGGTGGAAACATATAATTTTTACACCATCATGTATTAATGGATTCAGTCAAGAATCATCGATGGATCATAGAACAGATTATTTCCTTAGCCTCCAAGTACCTCCACATAAAATATTTAAGTGAACAATGGGAAAGTATCAACTTTACATTAGAGTAATCTGATGAATACCACCTTAACCAAGAAATCAAATTTAATATCACCAATTATGGAACAAATGGATATCATGTGCCAACTTATATAATGCACTGAGAAGGATATACTATCACGGTGTGGTGTTCCTGGCAGAAGTGCATAAGTGGAATCTAATCGTAAGCACAGAAAATCAGGTAAACCCAAGTTGAGGGACACTCTAGGAAATGGTTCACAGTTCTGAAAATTGTTATGTTGTGCGAGACAATAAGTTTGAGGACCTGTTCCAGAGAGATAAGAATTAAATGTAATAACAACTGAATACAATGCATGATACTAGACTGGAGAGAAGAATGGACAAACTATAAAATTTATAAAATTGTCTATAAATGGCATTGTTGAGATAATTGGTCAGATTTGAATAAGGTCTGTAAATAAGATACATAATAGAGATATATAACCAATGTTAACGTATTGATTTTCACAATTGTAGTGTGTCTATTCAAAAGGATGGCCCTTTCTGAAGTATTTAGAGTAGAGTACTAAATATTTAGTATATCTACAGCTTACTCTCAAATAGTTTAGAAAAAATTTGTATGTACGTGGATCTTTGTGTAGTGTGTACAAGAAGAAGAAAAAGAGGAGGGGAAAGAGAGTGAAAGACAGGGAGTGAGAAAGATATTAAGAGAAAAAACATATGCAAAATATTAACAACTAAGGTATTTGGGTCAAGTGTAGACAGGAGTTTCCTGGCCTATTCTTTCAATATTTTGTAAGATTGTAATTATTTCAAAATAAAATGTTTCTCCCCCACAAAAAGTATGTGGGTTCTGAACACCAATGGGATAAATGCCTGGCTCCTTCATTTGTTAATTCTATGATGATGGACGTGTTACTTGATCGCTGATTCAAGGTTTTTGACCTGTAAATAGGGAAAATCATTGACCAATTACAATTACATGAGATGATACATATGATATGTTTTGAGCAGTATTTTGGACCTAGGGAATACTCAATAAAAATGAAATCTAATATTTTTGATTTTTAAAAAAGTCTTAAAAGTACGTCATTAACCTAACATTTCTAGTTCCAAGCACTCACATCTAACTATGTCACTGAGGTGTCCAATAGCAGTCAGACTCTATGTGCTCCTGGGGCATATAGAGCTCAGTAAAAGGTAGCTTTCATCACGACAGGAATTATTAATCCCAGCACTTCTGGTCTTCAAGCCTAGCCTCTTACCACTCCACTTAGCTGCCTAAGTGTGTTCTTGGGGGTCAATAAATCCTCACATTAACATCTAGTATGTACTAAACTCACTAGACTTGTATATATGCCTTCTACATTGTTCAGGGAGAGCTGAATTATTTTTGACCCTTCCTTCTGACCAGCACAATGTATTACAGTAATAGGATCTACCATTTATTGACAGCCTACAAAGTACCATACGTGACAACCCTGGGGAGCAGGATTTAAATCTGTCTCTTTAAGAATTAAATACACAGATTCAGAGAGGTAGAGACTTGGCCCAGACACAAAGCCAGTAAAAACCGGCACATAGAATATATCACTGCTAGGGGCACCTGGGTGGCTCAGTTGGTTAAACGTCCGACTCCAGCTCAGGTCATGATCTCATGGTTTGTGAGTTCGAGCCCCATGTCGGGCTCTGTGCTGACAGCTCAGAGCCTGCAGCAGCTTTGGATTCTGTATCTCCCTCTCTCTCTGCCCCTCCCCTGCTTGTGCTCTGTCTCTCTCAAAAATAAACATTAAAAAAAAAAAAAAAAGAATATGTCACTGCTATATGCACGCTCTTGCTACTGTCCTGAGCTGTGTGGGTAAAAATCGTCTCTACCAAGTGCCTGGGAGTATTTCTGGTCTCCTTGTCAAAGTATTACTCAGTGTGAGACGGACATACTGGATGATGTCAGCTTTATGCCTTAACAGACAGAGTTTCTATGCAAGATGTCTACTCTTCCCCCATCTTCTGCTTCCTAAATTACCATACTTTGTTTCTTTTCACTCTGCAAGAACTGAGTACCAGAATTCATCTACGAAGCAGGTACATGAACACTCATACACACACGCACATACATCCTATCACACCAGTGCCCTGATGTGTTCCAGGGGACACTGTGGTGATACTACACCCATTTTATATTGTATTCATCTAAACCAGTCGCAACAAATCTAATATTTTGATAATCACTGGATTTGAATGGGCCATGTGACCAAGTTCAGTCCCATATACTGGGGATGATGGGGTATATATCTTCTGGAAAGCATGATGTCATAGCTTCCTGTCACGTCACAAAGGGACACTGGAAGATATTTTTTCCTTTCTGTCTAAATACCACCATGCCTAGATATGAGGCTTGGAATTGCTACAGACATCTTGGGACCAGTCTGGTGGGACACTGAGGATGGCAGAGAAAACGGAGGGAAAGAATCGGAAGCCAGATGAGTTAGAGGCCTCCATGTCTAGAATCCACCCTATTTTGATCTTCGGTCTTTTTGGTAAAGGCACCAAATATTTACTAAGTAATAGCGAACTTCCAGGCACTACTACTGGCCCTGAAAATGCTTGTTGTAAACTAAGAGACAAATGTCTCTGCCCTCATAGAGCTCATGTTCTTGGGTAATTGTACAAACTAAATAAAATAAATAGTTATAGTGCATTTAGGAAGATCCTTATGCTATGAAACACATTAGAACAAGCTGAGAAGGATCTGAAGCGCTGATCCTTGGAATCGGAATTTTAAAAAAATGGTCAGGATAAGCCACTCTTGGACGGTGATATTTGGGAAAAGACTTGAGGAGATGAGGAATGAATGATTACATATGCGGAGGAAGGACATTTCAAGTCAAAAACCAGCCAGAGAAAAAGCCTTTGGGTAAAAGTGTGACTATCTATTATCCTTAATATGGATCTGAAAGCTCTTGTGGGGGTATAGTTGGATTTTACAGAAGTTACACGGTATCACATCAACTACAAACTTTTAATCCATGTAAATACTTTCGTTTTTGTTCCTCTCAGTGAGATGGAGAACAATTGCAGAAGAGTGGCATGATCTGACTTAGATTTTAAAAGGGAGGTGGGTGGGGGATGGGCTAGATGGGTGATGGGTACTAAGCAGGGCTCTTGTTATGATGAGCATTGGGTCTTGTATATAAGTGACAAATCACTCGCAATTCTACTCCTGAAACCTATGTTGCACTGTATGTTAACTACAATTTAAAGAAAAATTTGAAAACAAAAACAAAACGAAACAAAGCAAAACCAAAAAAACCAGGCAAAAATATTTATTTCTGCATTTGTTTATGAAGATATATATTAAATTTGAAAATATATCAGAAAAAAGGGATACCTCTGGTTGGTGTGATGAGACTACACATCAGAGACAAAGTTATAGGAAGATAAACCAGTAAGGATGTTATTACAATAATCCAGGCAAGAAACTGTAGTGGCCTCGAGTCAAGTGTAAGCAGAGGAGGTGGCAAACTTGTTCACATTCTTGGTCTATTTAGAACATGGAATCAACAGGATTTCTGCATAGATTTAATGCTAAAATTGGCCCCAATATCTTTACGTGAGCATCTAGAAGGATAATGTTAATTTTTTTTAATTTTTTTAACGTTTATTTATTTTTGAGAGACATAGAGACAGAGCGTGAGCAGGGGAAGGGCAGAGAGAGAGGGAGACACAGAATCCGAAGCAGGCTCCAGGCTCCAAGTCATCAGCACAGAGCCCGACGTGGGGCTCGAACTCACAGACCGTGAGAGCATGACCTGAGCCGAAGTCGGATGCTCAACCGACTGAGCCACCCAGGCGCCCCGGATAATGTTAATGTTAACTGAGATGAGGAAGAGCTAAAAGAAATGAAGTACGGGGTGAAAAAAAAATTGTTTTCTCATGGCTAAATCTAAAGGTCTATATTAGACATGCCAAGTGGACAGCTGGAAATAGACTTTGGCATTTAAGTTGGAGATGTAAATGGGAGAGAGAGCAGGACATCGATGGCATATAAAGCCACAATACTGGATGAGATTACCAAGGGAATGAGTGTAGGAAGAGAAGAGAAAGGGATCAAGGATCCAGTTCCCAGGAGGTCAATGTCAAGAGGTCACAGAAAGGAGGAGACCCAGCCAAGGAGATTGAGGAGGTCAGAGAACAAACAGGAAAGTACTGTCCTGGAACCCGGGCGTGTAGGTGTCAAGCTGGCTTTGTTTCACTGGAGAACCCTGAATGGTACACCAGGAAAGAAAGTCCTTCCCAGTAGGAGCGAGGGATCAACTCTGTCCAAAACTATTAATAGGTCGACTGAGGAGAGGACTGTGGAATGGCCGTTTGATTCAGAAATACCAATGACGTTGCTACCTTGGCCACAGAGTTTCCTTTTCATAGAAGGTGTATAAGCTTGATTGGCGTGTAATTAAGACAGAATGGGAGAAGAACTGGAGGCGGTGAGTAGAAAACTCTCTCTCTGGGAGGTGTGCTAGCAAGAGGAGGATAAATGGCCCTGCAGGTGGTGGAGGGAGTAGGTAAAAAGGTTTTTTGCTTGTTTAGTTTTAGGTTTTGTTATCTTTTGTTTTTAAGATGAAAACAACACCGGTTTGTATGCTGACGGGAATGATCTAGCAGAGGGTGGAAAAGTGATGATGATCTTACAAATGCCATGATTTCATGGATTTCTTTTTTGATTTAGCCTACATGAGGATTCCCTGATACATGCAACCCAAAGAATTTCCACTAACATAGTGAGCAATGTACTGGTATGACTAGGACTTTGCTATTTTATGCCTATTGAGCAGGTATAATTCATAAAAGTACTCTCTTTCATTCTGGCTCAGATGATAAATATTATGAACTAGTTTGGATGATAAATTACATAGTCACATGAATTAGTTAGGAATTTCAGTTCTGAATCCATAGATTCCGATCCTGGGCCTTTCACTTACAAGCCGTCATAATAGAAAAATTACTTACTGTCCGTGCTCGAGTTCTTTACATGAAAATGGGGCTAGTGATGACGCATATGTCATGGTATCGTACTGACCAAATGAGGTAAAACACCTATGGAACTTACAAAAAAGATTTGCCAAATATGGCAAATATGTCATAAATGCTAGGTATTGTTAAGTTTGCATGCAACATGATGCAAATTTTCCATTTACAGTTAAGGATGTAAACCGCTTCCGGATCTATTTTCCCTTTCATACAAATAACCTTAAAGGTAATTCGTTACCATGATGCAACTAAAAGGGAAACCATTCACAGATGCATTTTATAGTTGGGAAACATGGAAGCAGAGTCTTTACCTAAGATACAAAGGAAATTTACAAAGAAATGTTAATCGATGGACTGTGCCAAGAGGCTTCACGTTACGTATAAATTTATGTGTCTGCATGACTGGCCCAGAGAGTGGCCAGATATTAGGTCACACATTATTCTGAGCGTGTCTTGGAGGGCATGTATCGATGAGAGTAACATTTGAATAGGCAAACCGAGTAAAACAGTGAAAAAGTAAAAAAAAAAAAAAAAATGCCTTCTCTAATGTGGGTGCCTTGTATCCAATCAGCTGAAGGCCTACATGGAACAAAAAGGTTGACTTTCCCTCACGCAGGAGGGGACCCCTCCTGCCTGACTGCTTGGACATTGGTCTTGTCCTGCCTCTAGACTCAAACTGAAGATCGGAATTCTTGACACCTGACACCAGCAGCTTTTGGACTGCAACTCACACTACTGCCTCTCCTGGATCTCAGGAAATTTGACTTGGACTGGAACTACACCTGCTCTCTTAGCCCTCCACCATGCCGACAAACGTGTTGGGTCCTCCCAGCCTCATAATATTGTGAGCCAACTTCTTATAACAAATGTCTATCTATGTCTCTCTCTCTCTGTAGACATAGATATAGATAGATATACACATAGGTATAGATACAGGTATATAAGTAATCCTATTAAATCAGTTCATCTGGAAGTCTCTGACTATTACACTTGGGAAGGCACAAGCCACTTGTTGAAGTACAACTACAGGATGACATGATGTAACTCAGTGAAGGGTGGGCAGTATGTTCACAAGACTCAGATCATCAGGGTCACCAAAAAGGCCTTCATAAATAATTGCCTCATGGTTATTAAAGGTTGCTGTAGGTAGAATTCTAAGAATGGTCTCCCATCATAATCTGAGGTACCATGAATAAGACGTGTTACTTTGTACATATTTGTGTTAGGTTACATCGCTAAAGGGATTTTCCAGTTAAAATGAAGGTTATTAAACAATTGACCTTAAAGAGAGAGATTATCCTAAAGAGCCTAATCTAATCACAGGAGCTCCTTAAAGGCAGACACATTTCTGTGGCCAGCAGCAGAAGGGGAAGCAAGAGAGATCTGAAGCACATGGATTTGACACACCATTGCTTGCTTGAAGATGGAGAGAACCACATGAGGAGAAATACAGGCAGCCTCTAGAATCTGAGGGCAGCCCCAACAACATCCTGCATCACAGGAGCTGAATTCCTCCAACTGTCTGGATGACCTTGGCAATAGCTTCCTCTCCAGTGCCTCCAGGTAAGATCCCAGCCCAGCTGACACCCCGATTTCAGCCCTGGTGACCCTAAGCAGAGAACTCTCTGGATGCACACCACACGTCTGACCTATAGAAACTGTGAAATAATACAGACGGGTTGATTTAAGATGCTAAAGTTGTGGTAACTTGTTATGCGGCAATAGAAAACTGATATCAGGCATGTAAGTTATTAGTGTATTGAATCTGTTGTGGTTAAGGTAATCCTCTGTATCATCCAACTTCCTGGAGAGAATGAGAAATAATTTCTGACCCAGCCATAACCGCATGTAGCCCTAAGGTGCAAATTAAAATAAGCACAGCCAGAGTCACAGTGCAGAGAATTCTAAATCTTGTGTAGTGAACACTAATTGCAATTTAGAGACAAGAACAGACAGCTTGAAGTGCGACAGTAACAATGAGGACATTTCCTGGTAAGATGTGTGCCATACTCAGTGTGAAGGACTTGCACGCTGGAGCTGCCCATTCAGCCCCTGCCCTTTAGATAAGGCAAAACATTCAGTTCCAAGGATCTCTTAGGGGGTAACAACAGACATGCACAGCCAGGGGAACTGCAGGTAGTGGCTCTGAATTAATTTCAAATAGATTATTGTGAAAAAGGGTCTGATGTCATAGACATTCTTTGAGGCTTTAGAGTCAGACAGACTGGCTCCAGCACTCTGTGAGCCTAGCTGAGTTCCAGAATTCTAATTTGTTAGTTGTGTGAGTGTATGTGTGGTTGTGTGGGGTTGTGCGCACGCGCGTGCGTGTGCGCGCGTGTGGGTGCGTAGAACACTTCCTTGATAAGCAATTTTGACAAATCTTTACAGACCCCTGGGGTTAAGATCTGCCTGCATGATTTTCTGTACTAAGACAGTTGGATCAGCTTGAATCATCCCTCTAATCCCAGAGCCTTCCACAGGGTGTGGAACATATGGATTTTCTGACTTTCATTCCAGTTCCTTATGCTCAATAGCTTCTAGTACCAGTGTGTGACCTCCCAGCTTCATAATCAGTGTTTGCCTTTCTAATGATCTCTCAGTTTCTGAAACGTCTTCTTGGTCGGAGAAGTTCTGCAACTCCCCTAGGCTTTGCAAATGCAAAGTGACCTATACGCGAAAATCACACATATCAAGAATTTTAACTGGAGAAATTAATCGATAAACATAAGACTGGTAATGTGATTATCGTTTTGGTGAAAATTATGTACATTCAGGAATATGGAATCAAGTCCGGGAGTCCCCACAGACTGGAATTTTCAGGTACAGGCATGCATGTTCACAGTCACAAGGACTCAGTCCTCCTGATCCGACTCATGCTCCTATTGCCTCTATTCTTTCTCAGTCCAATTCTTTGTCTCCTCTTCCTCTCTTCCTGTTCCACACTGCAAATGTACCCTGTGGTGACTTCTAATTCACAAATTACATTCCACTTTTTGTTTTTTATCCTGTGATGTACTTAAGTACTGGGACCATGTTTTATTTCTTCTTTGTGTATCCTGTATGAAGCACCCTCCATGAAACATGGTAGGCATTGCTGAAGGTTTGTTGAATTCATCTATTTCACACAGAAACATTGACAGCAAAAACACCCACTTCCAATCTGGACGTAGTGCAGTAGATGTTTTCTATATCAGTACCATATGTGTGGCTTCTGAGTATCAGGTGCCATGCAAACCCCTCTAGAAGCTGGGAGGTGTTGGAGGAATAGAAATCTAGTCCATCTGTCCATGAGCCTCTAACACAGCACACAGCATACCTTCCAGCACACAATATATCTTACAGCAACAATTCCCAGGACTTAGTCATGTCTATGCCTTTCCATATCTGCTACCCCCAATGGTAATGTTATAAACTTAGTATTTCATGTAAAGGAAAAATATTACCTGCAAGAGCAAAACTCTAAAAGCAAAATAGAGTGATAACATCACAATAGGAGAGAATGTTTTAATTAACATTGACCTTCACAAACACGGAGACTTTTTCCTATTTTTTTTAAATGTTTATTTATTTTGAGACAGAGAGAGACAGAGCATGAGTGGGGGAGGGACAGAGAGAGGGGAAGACACAGAATCTGAAGCAGGCTCCAGGCTCTGAGCTGTCAGCACAGAGCCCGACACGGGGCTCGAACTCACAGACTGCGAGAGATCATGACCTGAGCCGAAGTCGGACGCTCAACCAACTGAGCCACCCAGGCGCCCCTTTCCTATTTTTTTTTAAATGTCCGGATACGCTGACCAATGCAGGAAATGGACTGTGACTGCAGTCCTAAATGTCAGCTCTGCCACTTTCTAGCCACGTGTCAGGGCCAACGTATCTATCTTTCTGGGCCTCAATGTCCTCATTTGTGAAACTGGAGTCATGGTACTTATGTCATAGGAATTATGTGACAATTAGCAAGATAAGCAAAAGACCTGAAACACAGTAGGCCCGGGAAGAGATTTTGTTACGTCTTCTGATACAGTAGCTAAGAAACAAACAAACAACAACAACAACAAACCAATAAAAAAACCAATTAGGATTCCTTTATGAGGATTTTAGGAATTATAGGCATCAGGAGGTTCATCCAAAGCAACAAATCTAGGATCATCCTTTGAGATGTAGGCTGGTAGAAAAAGCTATTTGATCAAAGTTAAAGTGAAGTTCAGAAGCTACGAGTCTAATTGTGTCCTCTGCTAGGAGATACAATATTGTATTTTGGGGAAAATAACAAAATCACTAATGTTCAAACTTGCCTTGAAGTAAGTAACCCAAAAGAAGATGGGAAACAGGAAAAGGAAAAGCTGTTTTCCTACCAATCTCAAATTCCAAAGAATGATGCTTGGCTCAGAACCCCTGGTCATAGCTACTCTACCTCGGTGCTCACTAATGGTGCATCTTTCCACAACAGGCTGATTTTACTGGAGGTACTCGAAGCTTTTACTCTGAAAGAAGGGATGCAGCCATTTTCCTTTTCCCAAATTGATGCCAAACATCATTTGTATGTGCCTTGTTTTCTTTATCTGAGGAGCCTATGAAATTTGTGGAACAGCTTGGTCACCCTGAGAAACCTGTTTTGCCTCTGAGGGAACTGGTCTCATGGTGCCCGGGCCTGTGGGTGCTCAGAGTCATTGATAAGTAAACTGTCTTTCCTCCTGGGCAGGTCTGATACCTTTGTGGAAGACAAGGGCGTCCTGCCAAGAATAGGGCTCACACACAAGGAAACCAGCTCTGCAACAAAGGACCTTCCACAATCATCAGGATCCACAATCTTCAAAAGTCATGAAGGAGTTATAAGTAACAATTACTCTGTTCCTTCACGAGGACTCAAAACAGTCAACTTTCATCTGCCACAACCAGAATCAGTGTTGAATATATCAACATTGGGCCAAAGATGCAGGGGAGATACCTCTGGGAAGAGAGCTTCTGAGATGCTGGGAGACACGATGAAACAGTGGGTGAAACAGTGGAGGTGAAACCGCAGAAAATGGAAGGGGAACAGACAGGACTGCTGGGGGCAAGTTAAGCGGGGTTGGCCTCCACTACGGACTTTCTGGGGTGTTATCAGCAATGAGCCCCGAGTTTCCACCTCATGTAGCTACCTACTAGCTTTCAGATCCTGGGCAGTTTCCACTATGTCCTTGATCTCAATCTCTTCCCTGGTGAAATGGGAATGAGGATATTCCCTTTGAAGCATTTTTAGTAGGATCAAATGAAAGATCAACGAAGAGCCTAGTGCAGTGGCCATCATTATGTGTACTATTACTTAACATGAACCTCAACATTTATTTCAACTATGTCACTTCGTTGCCTTCATTTCGTCTGTTTAATTATAGAATTATGTTTTATTCCCAAAGATACAGTTTTATTTTGAAACATATTCTG
This sequence comes from Paguma larvata, assembly GCA_030068075.1. Lineage (NCBI taxonomy): Eukaryota > Metazoa > Chordata > Mammalia > Carnivora > Viverridae > Paguma > Paguma larvata. The sequence continues at coordinate 42,371,561 of CM057830.1, read as the reverse complement.
TAAATTATAGTACACATCCTGCACAGATAAAGCCTTCAGGTGACGAATGACGAAGATCTAGAAACACCACTCTAAATCCTGCTGTGCAGGAAGAACAGTGCTAGCCCGATGAGGGATCCACAAAAAACGAGGCAGACTTCTAGCCAGCAGACATCTCCCAGCTGACTAGTCTAGTCAGCATGGCAGCTGATCCATACATGGTGCTGACACCGAAGGCACCTACTAGAATAACTGCAGTTTGGAAACAGAATGTTTGCCCTACCAGTGTCACTTTCAAAGGATCAATTAACTAATTAATTCAACAAATATTCAGCGATGCCTTTCCACTTGTATCAGAAATTGTTCTGGATGGTGGACTGACAAACAACAATGAAACATGGCCCTTGCCTTCAAGGGTGTCACAATGTAGCAAGGGAGACAGATAGGTCCATGATATCAACAGATACGGTCCGGATGACTATGATGTGTGCTCAGCAATGTTCTGGGCTGTCTGAGATATACCGGTGGGCAAGAGACAAAGATTCCTAAGATCAAGACATTCTATTCAAGCAGGAGCTATGGTGGGGGTGAGGATAGAGAAATAAACTATCAACGTAATAGAGAAGTAAATAACATGGCATTTTAGGTGATAAGTGTAACTAAGAGACGATTCAGGTCAAGGTAAAGGGGATCAGGAATATAGGGCGGGGGCGGGGCAGATGAAAGCATTGAGCGATCTAAAATAGAAGGGTGGTGGGTGCTTGTAGTCCTTCCCGAGGATTTAGCATTCCACTCTGACACATGACAGAGGAGCACTAGAGAGGGTTTAGGTGCTGAATGAGAAGGATGCACAGGGACGATGTGAGTGCAAAGGAGAGACAGAGCAGTCAGGAACTAGAGCTAGTGACCAAAGAAGCAGGAGAAATCAAAGAGGGCTGCCTCTTGGAGAGAATGCAAGGACTCGCCTGGATTTGACATCCATTCATCTTTGTGTTCACACACTTGGCTGCCCATCTGTGCCATTACTCACAGAATCACAAAAGTAAAAGTCCTGTATTTACCCTGTGATACACTCATGGATCAAAGGGGAAAATTGGAGAGGTATCTTTTGTTCAGATCACTTTGTATTTGGGAGATATTACTGAATTTTCGAGCACAGATACACTATGAAGCCAATTCTGTGTTTGGGGGAACAACAGACCATCTAAGGTACACAAACAAGCAAAGACTCTGGGGACACATGGGGAGTGATTTGAAAGACACAACCCACCCAACCTCCGCGAGTGAAAATATATGTGGAGATACCTATGTTCACTCATCTTTCACTTCCTATCACCAGTAAAGAGTTAACAGGTACAATAATAACTGGCCTTTGATCCATGTAGCTTCTGTCACACTCCCATTCAAACAATGTATTTTGGACCCTTCCTGAATACCAACTTCCAGGCACTGTGCTGACTCAGGGGCAACAGGCATGTTTCAGGCTGGCTCCCCGTCTTGAATTTTCTTACAAACACGCAGGCCAATCGTTACAGAGCTCCTTGATTAGAGTGATGACAGAATTAACGTCAAGGGAGCCTGGAAAAGAAAAAAAAAGAGGGAGGTTTTTTAATCCCAATGTAAGGGGAGGGTGAGCACACATGGTCAGGGAAGTCTTTTCAGGCAATGTGAGATTGGTGAGGCAGGTACTTTTATATCCCATTTCACAGATGAGAAATAACACAGTCATAGGTATTCCCTTGCTAAAGGCTACATGGCTGCTCGAGAGAGCCAGACTTAGAATTCTAGGTCACTTGATTTCTAAAACACCATATGTTCGTTCTCTCATTGACTACTACTAAAATCACTTAACACTATTTACCTTTAACACATCTTTTTTAATGTTTTTAACTTTACTTATTTACTCTGAGAGAGACCGTGTGAGTAGGGGAGAGGCAGAGAGAGAGGGGGAGAGAGATTCTTAAGAAAGCTTCATGCTGCCAGCACAGAGCGGGACTCAGGACTCAAACTCATGAAACCGTGAGATCATGACCCGAGCCAAAACCAAGTGTCAGACACTTCACCAACGGAGCCATGCTCCTCTCCCTTTAATACATCTTGCAATCCCTACAGGTATATATATTGTGGTCACTTTCCTGAAAGTTGGTTCCAATTGTGGATACTAAAAGGCCCTGGGAATGTCTGTTACATTCTCTATCCCAGGAAATGGCTGGTCTGGAAAGCTCCTCTCTCTTAGAATTGTAATCTACCATCTCACCAAGTCAGGTGCTTGATTTCCCACAACGCTTCTCATGTTGCTGTCATTTTCCCATCTGCCTGTTCCTTCCTACCCGAGAAAGGAGGCAGAAATATGTATTGGACTGTCGGGCTCAGAGCAGATCCCCCCGGCGTTAGAAATTGCAGAGAAGCTATGTTCTCCTGGTGCCTGGGTCTTCCTGGTAGGAAAAAAAAGGAGAAGGTACCACAGGAATGGCACATACTGTGCATCTCAGCAACTCTCGACATACATGAAATCTGTCAAAGTGAAAGGCAGGGGATTACCTCTGAGTCACACAGACCAAGGTGTGAACCTCAGCTCCCTCACTTACTTAAACCCATCTCAGCCTGTTTCTGAATCTGTTGCAGGGGGATTTTGATACTCATTGTTCAGGTTTGTTGGTAGATAAATATTAAGTGTGTAAACACAATCGGACCATCAATAAATCAGAAGCAACGTCTAGAGTGATGACAAAATAGAATATCTACTCTTCTGTATCACTTAATTCCATTTTCTGCGTGCAGAAGTTATTGAACTTCAAGTTGTTAAGTAACATGTCGAGGTGAAACACTTGATTGGTGGGAGTGAGGTAGGCACTCAGGTGTTCTTTTCCCTGTATTGTGCGGGAGAAGAACATCCATATGGAAAATGCCTTTCTTTGAACCCAGTGACTCTTAGCAAATGAACACCTTACATAAGAAGTCAACTCTGAACATCATCAAGAAAAATGACACAACAAACCATAGCTCTTGACGAAAATAATCCTTTTGACAAGACATGGTGATGTCCTGAGAGCACAGGCTGTAGAGACATGAAGACTCGAATTCAAATACAAACTGCACTCTAAGTCTTCTCTTCCATGCATTGAAAACAGTAACCTCCTCTTTAAGACTTAATGGGCTGTTCGTTAAATAGGATAGAGAGATCAACACAGGGCTTGGCACACAGACCATCTTCGACAACTATCACAGGTTTTAATTCATCCCTTTCCTTACGACTCCAGGGCAAGTTCACCGTCAACCTTTTCAAGCGGAGGTTAAATTTCCACTATGAATGTTATTTTCCCTCTCTTTTGTTTTTGGTTGGATTTCGATGGGTGGCAGTTACTGGTTGTACCAGCCAGTTTCTGATGCACAACAAACCATCCAAAATCTAGTGACTGTAAACAACCAATGCTTTGGTCACAATTCCGCAGGTCAACAATTTCAGCTGGACTTAGCTGAGTGGACCTCTTGCTGTTCTCAGAAGGCATGTTTATGCATCTGTGGTTGGTGCCCTGGTGGTCAGAATGCTCTGCTGGGAGTAGATGGTCTATGATGGTCTCACCCACATTTCTGACAACTGGTTCACTGTCAGCTATGGTGAAGGGGATGCATGGACCCCAGGTGTCTCATCACCCACCTAACCCATGCTTCTTTACCTTGTTATCTTGTGTCAAGAGCAGCAAGACAGGGCAAACTGCTGTGCAAGCACTTTTCAATTCTCTGCTTGCTTCACACTTGCTATTGTTCCATTAGACATAGCAAATTCCCTCGTCAAGGCCAAAGCCGATGTGGGAGGAGATACAGGCAGGCATTCACATATTAGTTATTACTATAACTAACAGTTAACTACTGTTAAAATAGTTTGTGAAATAACCGTGTTTATCATTAGAAAAGCAGTTAACTATGGGTACACCAGATACTAGAATGCAGTGTCTCGAAAATGATTTTTATTTTTCTATAGAAAAAAATCAAAGCTATCTTCCCCTAGTCTCTAACAGGTGAATAATAAAATCATTGTATGGAATTCTAAAAAAAAAAATAGAAAATATCCTCACATTGTACTAAATCTGTAAGCTGTGGATCTCTTTATCCAGAAATGTGCTATGACTTTGCCAGTAGGAACCCAGCCGGTACCTCTTTCCATACTATAATGTCGCTCTTCCTCTCTCTTCCAAAAAAATATGCCTCCAGCAGAAGCCCACTGCATAGGCATACTCTGATGTGCAAGTGATGGACTAGACTAGAAAGCGGCACTTCTGGTGAGACAAGGAGATAGGTACTGGTCATTGTGAAGGAACTTGTGATGTGGCTGGAGCCTGGTTGGGCCACCCCTTCCTGCAGACACCGGCCCAATCTCCCAGCTTTGCTAGAATTCCTCTTGATTCATTCAAATCATCTTTCAAAGCTGAGTCCAGGTTCTATCATTTCCTACTACAATGTCTTTACCTACATTGTTCAGGATCCCTTGGTATTTTATTTATTGTGCGGTGGCTGACACTGCTACTGTGAATGCCATCGTTTCCCCATTATATTTTCTATATGATTACTGCTGGCATACATGAAAGCTTTGGTATTTTTAAGTATTAATACTTCATTCTACTATTTAAAGGAGTTCACTTTTACAGCATTTCTTAGGCTTTTCCCAAGAATATATTCCTATCATTTGGAAATAATGAAAATGTTGTCTTCTTTTCTAAAACAGTACTTTTTTCTCTTTACAGTCTAATTGCGCTGGAAAGACCAGCTAAAGCAAGCTTTAATAATATTGGTGACAATGGGCATATTTGCCTAGATCCTGGTTGTGATGGAATTTTTTCTAGTTGTTCAACATCACTGTGTATTTGTGTATTAGACACACTGAGGAATACAACCTTCTAATATCTATTTTCCCAGTTTGTTTTTAATTACGGGGTGTCGGGGCGCCTGGGTGGCTCAGTCGGTTGAGCGTCCGACTTCGGCTCAGGTCATGATCTCACAGTCTGTGAGTTCGAGCCCCGCGTCGGGCTCTGTGCTGACAGCTCGGAGCCTGGAGCCTGCTTCCGATTCTGTGTCTCCCTCTCTCTCTGCCCCTCCCCCACTCATGCTCTGTGTCCCTCTCTGTCTCAAAAATAAATATACATTAAAAAAAAATTAATTACGGGGTGTCACAGTCCTTCGAATGTTCTTTCATCATCCAGATATCCTTAAAATATGGTCAGTAGTAGTAGTATCTCTATCGGTTGAAGTCATTCTCTTTATGTCTCCATTCTATCATTTTCTTCATATGCAACCCACACATTTGTGTCATATTATGCTCTAGATATTGCAGGTGTCTGTTGCCACTGGGAACAGGATCATTTGTATGAGCTATTCGGGGTATAAACGGAGTAGAGCAGACCCTGGGGAGCTGATCTAACTTGTTATTTAAGAATGGGGCTGTGGGGCACCTGGGTGGCTCAGTCGGTTAAGCGGCCGACTTCGCCTCAGGTCATGATCTCACGGTTCATGAGTTCCAGCCCCACATCAGGCTGTGCACTAATGGTGTAGAGCCTGCTTGGGATTCTGTCTCTCCTCTCTACCCCTCCCCACCTTGTGTGCGTATGTTCTCTCGCTCCAAAGCAAATAAATAAGCTTGAAAATGTTAGGAAAAAAAAAAAAAAAAAAAAAAGAATGGGGCTGTAGGTTTCCTCAGTACCTTGCACTTGCAATTCAGATTCAGTTTCCCTTTGATGCAGGGATTCTTTCTCTGGAAAAGTGAGTTTTCAAGATCCTGCTTGCTTGATGCCAGCAGAGGGTCTGTGGGTAAGAGAGAGACAGAGATGCCTAAGTTACAGTATGGCCAAAGTTAGGGGACATCAGAGGTCTTCTCCATAAGGCTACCGTTAGAGCAGGGAAACAGTAAGAAAAAATGAAAATGTGCCCAAACGTTTGGGTTGTTACCTTTTTGGCTGTGGGGGGCCACTTCCTGGCCAAGAGGACAGCTCCATCTCACAGAGAGGTGACAGAGCACCAAATGGCCTTGTTGGAGGCCCACCCCAGAAGGTTGTAAACATCAAACTGTAAAATGAGAAGGGATTTTCATAGGCATGTTTTCCAAAACCCCAAGCAGTACTTCTCAATGAGACAGAGAGAGAAGGGTGGAGTGGGTGGAGGGTGGAGACTGTTGGCATTTAATAAACGGCCAATTGGGATGGTGTTGCAGCTGTTGGGTGAACAGGACTCCAAGTGCAAAGGGCTGAGACAAGTAGGCGGGAAGTTTACTGATAGGAAACTGAGGAAAGGAAGTCAGGTAAGATGTCAATAGGGGTTCAAGAAAAGTGTTAAGTGATGGGCTGTGCCAATATGCCAGGCAAGGTGAAGAACCTGACACCCTGAATAAAGGAAACCTCATTTTGGGGGGGAGGGGAGAGAGAATGTGGTGGGGCGTGGGGGAGCGGGACAGAGGGAGAGAGAGAGAATCTTAAGCGGTCTCTACACTCAGCGCGGAGCAAGACTGTGGCTCGATCTCACCACCTTGAGATCAAGACCTGAGTGGGAATTGACAGTTGGAGGCTTAATTGACCTTGCCACCCAAGGGCGCCAAGGAAACCTTATTAAAATGGGAGTCCATAGGCCAGCAGGGGGAGCTTTTACACACTACCACTGCAGTCCACTGCCTACCCCAACAAGGACAAACAGTGCCTTGCATTCCCAGCAGGAAGAAGTTCACTTTCCTACTCCAGCAGGAGGAAGGAGGAATTTCTCCTGCCCCAGCAACAAGCTCAGCCAATAGGAAAATACCACAACTCCGCCACAGAGAAACTGTCATCTCCCTGAACCGTGGCTTTCCTCCAATGGACTTTTCCTTCACGGCAATCCCTCCCAACTTCCTCCTTGTGCCTATAACGTAAGGTTCCTCTGCTGGGATCTCCAGACTTGCCCAAGGTGTGCCACACTTTGCGTGTCCCGAATCGCAATTCCTCTGCTATTCCCAAATAGCCCCTTTTTGCTGGTAAACGAACTGGCCGTTTGACCTTTAAGGTGGCTGTTGAAGAAATAAAACGGCATGCTATGACTCAGCAAAGATTAGCTAGTGTTTTGCCAAGAATACTGAGAATCATTTTGACAACCCTGGGCCCTCCTAAAACAGACGGAGGTACCATTCGTTATGCACGGTGATGATGCCCTTTACCTTATCGCGTGTAAAATAAGTGCACGTGTTTCATGCAACCTGCTGGGCAGCGTGAGGAGAAACGTCTGGCCGCGCCACGGCCAAGTTCGACTCAAAAGGCACACGTGGAAACGATCTCGGCCCAAGTCACGGTGCAGCGAATTGGCGAACCGAAGTCCCGCTGGCAGGAGATTCCCAGCCCGCGAGGTGCGGGGCGCCTGCGCAGTGGGCCCGCGGCGCCGCCGCGCGCGCTGCGGGAGCCACGAGACCCCCGCCCCCGCCCCTCGCCCTCCAACGTGAACGCGCACGTGAACGGGGACACGAACGCGCACGCGAATGCGCCTCACCTCGCTCAACCCCTGCCGGGCGGCTGAGGAGGGAGGGGGGCGCGCGCGGGAGTCGCGGGTGGGCTCTGTGCGGAGTGGCGGACCCGCTGGCCGCGGCGCGGGGGCGGGGTCGCGGGCTCCGGCGCGCGCGCGCGCGGGCGCCGGCGCGGGGGCGGCGGCGCCTCGTCCAGTCAGGCGGCTGCGCTCGGGACCCTCCGGCCGCACGGGGGACGAACTGGCTGACGTACCTCGCTCGCCCCCGTCCCCGCCCCATCTTCCCGGGGCTCCCGGGCTCCCAGTGCTCCCGGCCAGAGCGCTTTCTCTCGCTGCTCCTCTTCTCGGCTCGCTCTCTCTCTCTCTCTCTCTCTCTCTCTCTCTCTCTCTCTCTCTCTCCTCTCTCTCTGTTTCTCTCTGGCACCTCGGGCGGCCGCGGCGGCGACAGCGACCCCAGCAGCAGCGAGCGGCGGGAGCGGGCGGCCGTGACGATGAAGTGCAAGCCGAACCAGACGCGCACCTACGACTCGGAGGGGTTCAAGAAGCGGGCGGCGTGCCTGTGCTTCCGGAGCGAGCGCGAGGACGAGGTGCTGTTAGTGAGTAGCAGTCGGTACCCGGACCGCTGGATCGTGCCGGGCGGGGGCATGGAGCCCGAGGAGGAGCCGGGTAGTGCGGCTGTCCGAGAGGTGTTCGAAGAGGCGGGAGTCAAGGGGAAGTTAGGCCGGCTCCTGGGCATTTTCGAACAGAACCAAGACCGCAAGCACAGAACGTACGTGTACGTACTGACCGTCACCGAGATTCTGGAGGATTGGGAAGATTCGGTTAGCATTGGGAGGAAGCGAGAGTGGTTCAAAATCGAAGATGCGATCAAGGTTCTCCAGTGCCACAAGCCCGTGCATGCCGAATATCTGGAGAAACTAAAGCTGGGCGGCTCCCCAACCAATGGAAACTCGGTGGCCCTGTCTCCGCCACAGAGCGATCCCTAGTATGTACCGCTCCTGCACAGACTTCTGCTTTCCGCCTGCCTTAGAATAAATAGTGCCCGGAGCACCTCTGCTGGCTAGTGAGGTCTCTCGGGAGGAGGGGGGCTTCTTTTGTTTCCTTGGCAGACCTCTGAATCACGCTTGCAAACTGTCTCAGTTGCCAGGCACTGTTTTCAGACAATTTGCACGTTTTTCAGATGCTTTGAAAATCGCTGCTTCGTAGGATTGTGACAGATTTCGGTAAGCCTAAGCCATGTGGGTTTTTTTTTTTTTTTTTTTTTTTAAGGTTCCTTAACTCTTAACTGCTTGCTCAGCACTTAGAAGTGTGTGTGTGTGTGTGTGTGTGTGTGTGTGTGTGTGTGTGTGTGTGTGTACACGCTGTGGGTTTTTGGTTTTTTTTTACGTTTCACACACGTGTCTGTGCACGTGTTCATTTTTGGTACCATAGCCTTGCGGTTTGTTTTGTAGTGAAGGCCTTTTAAATCTGAACATCATGGTGGTGTGGCATCTTTAAATTCTTTTTTTTTCTTAACCCGCTTTCTCATTCACAGCATTAGCCATTGCTAGCAAGCCCTTCTATGATAGCAATTGGTTTAAAGATCAGTTACGGATTTCTTTTTTAAATATTTCAGAAATTTCACATCTTGTGGTCTTTCCTTACTGAGCAATAATTTTGTGTTCAGTGATGTGATCTAATTTGCCCTTTTCAGAAGTTTCTTTATTCATAGGGACATAATTTGCTTTTTAAAAAAATTTCACTAGTGGTAATTTTTTGCTGCTTATTTGAAATGGGCATTTCCCATATAGCCCAAATGTACTTTAACAACATATTACTTTATGAATATCTTGACTATCTTCTTGGGAAAGTATTGTTAGCCAAACACATCCTGATGTGTACATATTATCATGAAAACTGTATTCTATTCGTAGAGTGTGACTTAGTGTATCCAACTTCCAACTCCGTTGCCCATTTCTTAATACCCTAGAATAACCATGGTTCTCTCAATATTAACTTGTGTTTGGAAGAAAGTTATTTCACATATTTGAATTGAGTGACATTCCAGTTAACCTTCCTGACATTCCATTTAACCTCTTAAATCATTACTGATAGGTTTTTTGTGTCCCTCAGCTAACTTTTGGGAGATCACTTTTATGTACTTTATATTAAGAAACCAGTAAACATGGGCATGGAATTTATATGGAGATTACATCCCAATCCAGTGATGTATCTTTCTTGATTTCGGCTGGTACAGACTTCTTAAACTGTCAGGACACCTGACCAATCTCTGTGACAGATTTTGGATAAACGTTTTCTGTCACAGGACAAACTCTCTTGGGTGCCAAACTAAAAACTCTTACATTTGCCTTGTTAACTTGCTTGTGATCATGAATCTCAGCTAACTTTTGGGGGATCACTTTTATGGACTTTGTATTAAGAAATTTTGAAAGTCTTGATTCTTCTTAGAACTCTTTATCTTCTCTCAGGAAGATTGAGAAAAAGTCTATTTTGTGAAGAGAGTATATGTGGGGGAAATATTTTTACATACAACAATTAACAACTAGAAAATATTCTACAGACTAGTAATAAATGTAAGTAGGTAATAACTGTAATTCAACTATTTTGTTATTCTGCATAGTAACATTTTTAAAAAGAATACAAACGCTGGTATTTAACTTTTTTAAACTTTAGTGCAATTTATTTTAAATCTTTGCCATATATAAATATGTCTGAATGAAGCACATATTTAATTAAGAAAAATTAATATTGTCAAAGGAATATATAGAAAACCAACAGCTTAAATAACAGTTATACAACTTCATGTTTTAAATTATGCAGATCATCTGTTTTTCAAAAATTATATTTCTTTATACAGAAAGACCTATCTTATTTTTTAAACAAACTTTCTAAATCCTTGGCCTTTCCTGTTACAGTAGTCCAAATCAACTAATAGATCTTCTTGGTAACTTGAGATTTTTCAAAGTGTACACTAATAGCAAAGGAACTGGATTATTGCTTTACAATTATTTCATACATAAGACTGCCCTCATCTAAAATGCTGCCACAAATACCTGGGAGGTATAACCTATACATGGAATTCTTAGAGACAATAATGCATAATCTTATGTTTTGACTTTTGAACTATGTATTTGGCAAATATAGATAGTACAGTGTTGATATTAATCAAGTCTTGAGAATTGTTAGCCTGTAAATATTTGCTGTATTTTTTTTTTCAGAAACAATTGGATTGAGTTCTGTCACTTGCTAGAATTTTCTTCCATGCCTAGATTTCTTTAATTTATGCAATTTGTAAAACTTCCAAGAGTTGCATTTATTTTTTTTAATGTTTATTTATTTTTGAAAGGAAGAGAGAGCGGGAGTGAGGGAGGGGCAGAGAGAAGCGGGAGACACAGAATCCGAAGCAGGCTATAAGCTGTCAGCACAGAGCCTGACGTGGGGCTTGAACCCACAAACCAGGAGATCATGACCTGAGCCGAAGTAGGACACTTAACTGACTGAGCCAACCAGGTGCCCCCAAGCCTTGCATTCCTAAGTTGTAGCAGAACATTACAGTTATCACATTTAAGTTAAGCTTTCAGATTCACATGGACAGTTATTGTTATATATGCTTCTGGAATTCAGTCTTGAAAAAATTAAGTGAAAGAACCCCAAAAGCCTTTCATTTAAAAAAAATTTAAAGGTTTATTCACTTTTGAGAGAGAGAGAGAGAATGGGAAAGGGTAGAGAGAGGGAGAGAGAGAGAATCCCAAGCTGACTGCACATTGCCAGCGGGGAGCCCCATGCAGGTCTCAAACTCATGAACCCATGAGATCATGGCCTGAGATCTAGAGTCAGAAGCTTAACCTAAGTCACCCAGGCATCCTAAGAACCCAAAAATCCTTTCATTTTAGAAGAGAAATCCAAAGAATTCAGGCTAAAACAGATGACACAGAGCTAACAAACCTAATGGTGTCAATAACTTACATCCTGTTAAGAGTTTGATGCACAGTTGGAATTTTCTCCCCAGAGAGTCAGTATATATCACCCATAAATTATTTATGTGATGATTGCACAAAAAATGAACAGATCAATCTGTCAGGTCATATCTCCCCAAAAACACATGGCAGCGCATTGATCAAAGATAATTAATACTTTCAAATATGAGGTAGAATTTGTTTTCAGCATGTTTTTGTGAAGGCTGTTTTTTTTTCCCCAACTGGACAAGTGCCTATACTTATAGTTTTAAAAACATTTTAAAAAGACATGTTGGAGTAAGGGTAATATTGATATGCTTGATACATAAATTTCCCTGGATGTCTAAAAAGTATTATATTTTCAAAGAAACCTATGTTTTGTGTATCAAATCACTATTGAAAGAATTTACTCTGAAAGGGGTGGGAGTGACTATAAATATTATGAATTTCTTTGTAGAATTTTATAAGAGAATTGTAAAGATTTCAACATTTTTGTATTGAGAAACATCAAATAGTGTGTGTGTGTGTGTGTGTGTAAGAGCAGGAACAGGCAGTTTTTAAAGTAGCAGCATTAGAGGGCCTTTCTGGGGGGCGCCTGGGTGGCTCAGTTGGTTAAGCGGCCGACTTTGGCTCAGGTCATGATCTCACGGTTTGTGAGTTCGAGCCCCGCATCGGGTTCTGTGCTGATGGCTCAGAGCCTGGAGCCTGCTTCAGATTCTGTGTCTCCATCTCTCTCTGCCCCTCCCCTGCTCATACTCTGTCTCTATGTTTCTCAAAAATAAACAAACGTTAAAAAAAAGAATTAAAAACAGAGGGCCTTTCTGGGACAGATGGTTTAAGGGCTCTGAAGCTGGAGCTGCTCCTCTCACTTCACTTTAAATGGAGTCCCAACTGTAAGAAAGACAATTCCTTTATCAAAAGTTGTTAACTGGGAAAAGAGAGGTGAAAAATCTGCCTTAGAGCCTAAGTACTAACAGGTGGATAGAGTTTTTTTTTTTTTTTCAGGGTCCTTTTTGTGGAAGTACCAAGAGAAACAGGAAATGTTTTAAGGACCATTCTAGTATTGTAATCATCTGTCTGAATGATTGCTGGCCTGTTAAACTATGAACTCTTTGAGGAGTAGGACCAAGCCTGAATCCTGTCCATATTCTCAGCGCCTAGAGGAGTGGCTAAAGTTTGGAGATATTTGTCACTGAACCACAGATTAGAAATGTCTACTACTAGTGTATTCTTGATTTCTTAGCTTCATATTTTATCTGGGACAGTCTGTTATTTTCATCTGGCCTCAGAGTGGAACTGCATTGGATAATTCACTGAAAGCTTTTACTAGAGTCTCAATAAATATTTGTTGACTGGAGGAATTGATGAACCAATAAAACTATTAATAAGATTTTTTTTTTAGGTTAATGGCACAGATGTTATTCAGATTTACTTTGAAAGAAGTATGTGAACCCAATGATGAATGGAATTGTGAAACACAGATGAGCTCTTTCACACTCCTGAGGACAAGCTCATCCCATGCTTTTGGACACTTCTCTGTTTATTACAATGACTGTTCTACAGATTGTTGCACTACCACTGTCTCTGTACAGACTTCTAATTTGCCACCTATGGCCTTTTTTTGTGCTTTTATGATTATCTGTATATCCCACCAGTTTGATTATAGTGCAAGGACCTTGTTTCTTTAGTCTTTTTTATGTATATAGCGTACAAGACATCACTTGAAATATGGTAGACATTGCTGCAGATTTGTCTAAATAATATTTTGTAATGATACAGAGTATCATGTAAAGCATTCACTTTCTAATCTGGTGTTAGCACATTAAATTGCTGTCTAGCATAGACATGTTTTTTGTATATCAGGTATCACCTACTGTTTCTAGGCTGCTGTGAAATATTAGCAAAAATTCTTACTCCTATGGCTCTATCATCCCAGACATGTGCCTCCTGATTGCAGTATTCTACACCACCTATGAAATATATTTGCCACAATTTTGAACCTAAATAAACTGTGCCTCTAGACTTCCCTAATCTATAGAAAATACAGGGAATGAAGAAACATTACACCCCAGAGTTGATGTCCACAGAATCCAGACTGTAGAAAACTGTAGGACAGTTTCATTTCTTCATCAAATGAATTGCCAGGATGAAAGAAAGAAATGGAAGATGAACCTATAGATTAAAATAGACTTAAGAGACATATCAACCGATTGTAATATATGGATCTTTTTTGGATCCTAATTTGACCAAACTATAAAATAAATACATTTATGACACTATCCAGATTATTATAAAATTGACTTGATATTTGATATTCATTGGGATAATGATGGTTATGTCAAAAACAAGAGTCCTTAACTTTTAGAGATCCATTCTTAAATATTTATAGTTGAAATGATATCTGGAATTTGCTTCATAATAAGTGGATGTTAAGTGCATTAGATCAATAAAACAAGATTGGCCTTGACTTGATAATTGTTAAACCTGGGTGATGGTTAAATGATGGTTCGTTTTATATATATATATATATATATATATATACAATATTTATATATATATATATAATATATATATATTCCTCTCTACTTTTGTATGTTTGACATTTTCCATAATAAAAGGTTAGCGAAAATAGTTTTCAGAGTTCTTATTAAAGCTAATATATAAGACACAGATTAAAAAAGAGGAGGAAGAAAAATTTTAGAGTGTTTAGAGAATGTTTGCTCCAAGGTGACTCTTCTAGGCCAGGCAGTCAAATGCCCCAAAAGAGAGGACTGACAAACTCTGGAGTGGCTAGTGTTTCTCTTGCTACAGGCCAGTGCTAAGAGGGTTTTTTTTCCCTCTTAATTTGGCTCATTGAAATAGGAAGAGTTAAATTCATATGTATTGGGAAAAGGGAATGGATTCTCCTGTTGAGCAAGATATTTGACACAGTGTAGTTCGTATCAATGTGAAAGATCAAAGGGATGGAGTCTCCGGGGAACAAATTGATGGAATTTTATAAAAATCAATAGAATGCCATTTTTGAATAGTATTTTTTAGGAAAATAGTGGCTGTAAGCTTGTTAGTTGCATATTCATTAACTGTATATTTGAAGGTAGGTGACACAGGAAAGTGTTAGTTAACATTCCTGACTGTAGATATTCCTTCTGCTTTGGATTGTGTTTACAATTCTTGTAAAGGCTAAAGCCTGCTGAGTTAGAGTTAGTGACGCTAACTGTTAGTGAAACAGACACGTGGTCTGCCCCAACTTTTGTGGGTCAAGAAGGAGCAGGCAGGAAGATCAACACTGAAGGCCCCTTCTAGGAAAGATGAACACCTTTATAAGTGTGAAGTACTGTGAAGCTTAGGCTGCCAGTTCTGCTGCTCTTGAAGTGTGGTTCAATTCCAAGAGCAAGCAGTTCCCCAGAAACAGCTGTTTCCTGGAAAAGGAGAGATGAAAGGTTTGCTTTAGAGTGCCCCTTACTCCCCCACAGCTGGGCATAGCTTTCCCTTCCAAGGTTCCCCTACTGAAAGGAACAGAAAAATTCCACAAAATTTTCATCCATCTTTTCCCGGAACTCATTTCTTAACTTGAGTTTACTCTGATTTTAGCAGGGTTTTAAAATTTGGAGGCAGAAAGCGCCAGGGGAATGGAACTGTAGGTGGTGGTTGTAAATTAAAACAAATAGTGATTTGGAGTCCAATAGGCCATTGACTCAAGACCGGTTGTATGGTCTCTGCCAAGTTACTTTACCTCTCTAATCTTCAATTTTCCCTTCCATAAAATGCAGGCAATCATAGACCCTACCTTTGTAAACAGCACTGCTTCTGAGAAGCTCTTCTTGATCTGTGGGAGTATAGTATACTCTTGTGTTTCCAGGTATCCTTCTGCTTTGTAATTTCATAGTTCTTATCAAAATTACATTATATTTCTTAGCCTGAATGTTTCTGCTTTCTGAACTCTGAAGTCCACTGGCTCTGAGACTGAGACTAGATTGCCTCTGTGTCCACAGAGTCTGGCACAGAGCCTGGAACATTGTACCCCACAGGTGTTCATAACACATTTATTATATAAATGACCGTCATACCTCCTACTTGTCAAAAATGTATTGTTATTTTACCAGGTATTTGTTTGCTAGAAAATGTGAAAATTGAGATGCCATAAGACTGGTCTATACTCAAATTTCTCTTAATTGGGAAAAAATTTTGTCTATCAATCATGCTTCAATTTTTCAGAATCTTGGGGTGCCTGGGTGGCTCAGTCGGTTAAGCGTCCGACTTCGGGTTAGGTCATGATCTCTCCGTCCATGAGTTCAAGCCCTGCGTCGGGCTCTGTGCTGACAGCTCAGAGCCTGGAGCCTGCTTCAGAATCTGTGTCTCCTTCTCTCTCTGCTCCTCCCCCACCAGCATTCTCTCTCTCTCTCAAAAGTAAATAAACATTTAAAAAATGTTTTTAATTTTTTTCAGAACCTTCCAGTAATCATTATTCCTAACTTCTTAGCTTCATAAAGGATATTCCCTTAGGTACTGAACTGGTCCCACCACTGCATTTGATAACTCACTGAATTTTTCCAAATACAGATGATTGAAAGACATGGTAAGTCCTCGGTATTTATTTAGTTTAGTAACTATTGAACGAATATAATTATGCCAATTATTTCATTTTATTTTATGGATAAAATATAGCAATTGGGATTATATGGTAACAAATTCACATATACAAGACAAGGCAAGGTCAAGACCTGACTGATTCTACTGGTAAAGATATAATGAGCTACTTTAAGATTTAGACAGCGTATTACTTAAATACACAATGCAAAGAAGAATGAGCAAATGGTGCCAGCTCCCCAGGTTATTGTCCCACACACCCTAAATGAAAACAAAGAAACAAAAGGGATTGTATGTGAATAGACATTTTTGCGAAGAAGACCTACAGATGGCTAACAAATGAAAATATGTTCAACATCACTCATCATTAGGGAAATACAAATCAAAACTACAATGAGATATTACCTCACACCTGTCAGAATAGCTAAAATTAACAACATAGGAAACAACAGGTGTAGGCAAGGATGCAGAGAAAGGGGAACCCTCTTGCACCATTGGTGGGAATGCAAACTGGTGCAGCCACTCTGGGAAATAGTATGGTTCCTCAAAAAGTTAAAAGTAGAACTACTGTATGACTCAGCAATTGCACTGCTATTTACCCAAAGGATACAAAAATACTGACTCGAAGGGTACATGCACCCCAATGTTTATAGCAGCATTATCAACAATAGCCAAAATATGGAAAGAGCCCACATGTCCATCAACTGATCAATGGATAAAGAAGATGTGAGATATATATGTATATATATATGTATATATATATGTATGTGTATATATATATATATATATATATATATATACATATATATATATGCACACACACAACAGAATTTTACTCAGCTATAAAAAAGAATGAAATCTTGCTATTTGCAACAATGTAGAGGGAGCTAGAGAGTATTATGATAAGTGAAATAAGTCAGACAAATACTATGATTTTACTCATATGTGGAACTTAAGAAACAAAAACAAATGAGGAAAAAAGAGGCGAACCAAGAAAGAGACTCATAACTATTGAGAACAAACAGATGGTTATTGGAGGGGAAGTGGATGGGGGTAGGGGTTAAATAGGTGATGGGTATTAAGGAGTACACCTGTTTTGATGAGCATTGGGTATTGTATGGAAGTGATGAATCACTAAATTCTACACCAGAAACTAATATTTCACTGTGTTAACTTGCTGGAATTTAAATAAAAACTTGGGAGAAAAAAAGGGGGGGCGCTGTATGACTGTGTTATGGGAGGCTAGAGGGCATTTAACCCAGATTCAGATTAGCTGCAGTTCAAACCTATATGAATACATGCAAGGATGCCAGCCACCATGGAGATTCCACAATTCCACTTTCTTTTCACATATCCCACTAGGAATTCTGTCTATAAACAGGCCACCAGTTGTGGCTACTCTGCAGAGACAGAACGGATCCCACCCACATCTAAAATTTAGTTCAGATGTTTAGATTGATGATATCACTTACACACTAAGAGGATATTCAAAGGTTTATTACTCACATGCTTTACGGGGAAAGCAGGCTTCAAAACTGATGTGAAAATGTCTTGAGAAAATAAGGAAAGGAGATTGACTTGGATTTTTGTTGTGGCTAGAGGGTGACGCTGAGGTGAATGCTCTAATGCACAACGAGGGGCTTGAATGGTTTGAAACTCTGCCATCAAAGAAGAGAGCACCCAGGGTTTTTATTAGCTTGCCCAGATGTACAGCTAAAAGGGAAGAGTAGGCATAAGGTTTCAGAGCTGTCAGCAAACATCAAAATAAAATGGAGACAGACTTCATTAAAATTCATCCCCAATGTTCGATGACTAAAATGTACTATGTTTCTTTAATTGGATCTGAACAAGTTTAATAAGCCATTAAGGTATTCTGTGAGGTCTGTAGCCTAAGGCCTGTAAGAACCGTGAAACTTCTATCAAATGTCTTACCCAGCATTGTGTATTCTCAGAAATGAAATGAATACCTTGCTCATAGTCAGCAATGCCCAGAACTCTTAAGGGGAGTTGATAAGGGCTTGTATTATGGCTTCAGTATATGTAGAGATGTGTATGATGTTGATTTATGTTTTCTTATTTGTGAAGTAAGAGATTCTCAGAGTCTTTACCCCAAAAGGGACAATCTTTTTTTCTTTATTTTTTAAATTTATATCCAAGTTAGTTAGCATATAGTGCAATGTGATTTCAGGAGTAGAATCCGGTGATTCATACCCTACATATAACACCAAGTGCTCATCCCAACAAGTGTCCTCCTTAATGCTACTTGCACATTTAGCCCATCCCCCCACCAACAACCCCTCCAGCAACCCTCATGTTGCTCTCTATATTTAAGAGTCTCTTATGTTTTGTTCCCCTCCCTGTTTTTATATTATTTTTGCTTCCCTTCCCTTATGTTCATCTGTTTCGTATCTTAAAGTCCTCATATGAGTGAAGTCATATGATATTTTTCTTTTTCTGACTAATCTCGTTTAGCACAATACACTCTAGTTCCATCCATGTTGTCGCAAATGGCAAGATTTCATTCTTTATGATTGGCAAGTAATACTCCATTGTGCATATATGTGTGTGTGTGTATGTATATATATATATATACACAATACAATCTTGACAATCTTGAATAAAGAATTTATGTTGCTGCCATTGACCAAACCAGATAACAAGGCTATTGAAAATAGCCTAGGGGTTTAAAAATTTGCAGAAGGGGAGCACCTGGGTGGCTCGGTCAGTTAAACATCTGACTCTTGATCTCAGCTCAGGTCATGGTCTCATGGTTCGTGGGCCTGCATTAGGCTCTGTGCTGATAGCATGGAGCCTGCTTGGGATTCTCTCTCTCTCTCTCTCTCTCTCTCTCTCTCTCTCTCTCTCTCCCTGCCCTCTCCCTCTCCCCTCTGTCAAAATAAATAAAAAAATAAACATTTTTTAAAAAAAATATTTAAAAATTTTCAGAAGGGGCCAGTTATCGCCCAGGGCATCCAGGACTAAAATGACTGCCTGAAGTTTGGCTGATTGTGCTGATCTTTGGGTCTAGTACTTTGTCAGAGACATATGGGTTAAGGGATGAAAAGCAGCAACAATCCACGTAGTTCCATCATGTGTGATTATGACAGTGTATCCATAAAGTGTACAAACTCCCAGTGCTATCCACTAAATTGATCCCAAGATGATCTTCAGATAAGGTGACATCTTTCAGCTCCATGACATCTAGCAAAAGACTGAGGACAGGGAAGACCATTGCCACATGCAAGTGTGATATGCTAGAGGACTCAGGTTTGGCCCCATACCATAGCAAAGAGACTTTGGTGACTGATGAGTTTGCAGGGTGCCTTTTCCAAGACAAAATTAGCTGGGCGTGGAGGGTAGCAAACTCAGGGCCTGTGTGAGTCTATTTCCAGGAGATCCCAGTATTCAGCCATCAATTGCATTCTAATGATACATAGCACAGGACCTAGTAGTGCAGTTTCTTGTGTCAAAATGCCACAGGCAATTTATGGCTATCATGGTTGGTCCAGAGATTCTAAGATGCTTGAGAGAAGGTTGTTAAGCCTCTAAAGTGAAAGTCTCTGGGAGACACTAATGGGAGTGCCTATAGTATTGCTTTTTGTTGGGGGAGGTGGGTGCTATTCAAGTTGAACCTATTTGCAGATAACAGCATAAATAAGCTAAAATAAAATTTGAGGAATATGTTACCTCCAGAACTCAAAAAGGACTAAAAGATATTGGGCTTGTTTTAATGTGGGTGCTAAAAGCGTGAGTTGTGTTTTTTTTGGCAGTGTCAAGAATTGGCAGCTCTCATATTACTAATTTTCAGGAACTTATCTGAAATGGTGAGACTTTGCACTTAAGTGTAGGTCAATGGCCCCCACACTTTTTTTGTGAGCACCTTTTCGAATATTTGAATATCCTTAATAAATGTTTCTAAGGAATCCCCTCAGAAGAGAAAGGCATCAATGCAATGTCATATTTGCACCCCTGGAGAAAGCTGAACTCAGTTAAGGTCTTGTCTGCAAAGATCCAGGTAAAGATGTATCATTTCCCTTTGAAAGGGAAGGAAAACTGAGGCTGAGAGGCATTTGAAATAGGCACTAAGCATAACATATTGGCCAAATCTATAATAGAAAAATATTTACCAGCTGCTGATTGGATGAGGTCAATAAGTTCCATAAAATTAAGTATGGGGCCTTTAATGGGTGGTACTATGACATTAAGACTAGTAATCCATTGTGAAGTCCCATTTGTTCTTTCCAAATGATGAACAGGCCAATTTAGGCTGTTAAATGAAGAAGTGGTGAGGAGCAACCCGTCCCTCAATAGGTCTTGTATAATGGGTTTCAATCCTTGAAAGGCTATGTTTTAATTTACATTGGGCCATATTAACTAGAAAAAGTTGCGGAGGAAATCCATGACATTCTGTTTCTTCAAACCAGTTTGTACTGGCCAAAGACTTAATTTAATTTTGGTTTATTACTTAATGGGTCAGAGTGTCCATGCCCACTATTGGAAGATAGTGTCCATGCCCACTATTTAAGAGCAGCGGGTGGTATTACCATGGGGAATTCAGTCAAGGCAACAATTATGATGGTTAAAATAAGGCATACCTGTTTGTCCTCTATTTAATATTAAGTAACCACTATAGCCACACACTGAAGAAAAAGTTCTCAGACACTTAGACTGAGCAGACGTGCAGGGCTGCCTCTGTTGGTGAAACAGCAGCAGCAGCAAACTGCACATAGACTTTATTTCATGTTAGCCAGGTATAAACATCAAAGAATGTCAAAGCATGGGAGGAAAACACAAACAGCCTCCAAACATAGACCAAACACACATCTGGTGTTTACGGGAAAGCATTCAGGGAAGATGTGCAGTTTCAAGGACTGCTAGGCGATTACAGTGGGTCTGTTTCTTAACTGGTTCCTGGAGGATCATGGGGCTCTGTTCTCATGGTGCTATCGTGTTCGACAGCCTTGAGACCAGAACATTGCTGACATTTCAGCTATTGCCCCATTCACTTTCCCAGGGCTTACAATACATTCTTCAGAAATAACTACACAAACTACCCTAAAATTATAGGGCTTACCATATTTATTGGTCAAGGTTCTCCAGAGAAACAGCCAATATGATATGTATATATTTAGAAGGAGACTTACTATACAGAATTGGCTTGCAAGATTATGGAGACTAGTAAATCCAAAATTTGCAGGTGAGCTGACAGCCAAATGAAGGAGACCTAATGGTGCAGTTCCAGTCTGAAGGCTGGTATTACATTATGATGTTTGAACATCATTTGTTGGAGAATTCTCTCTTGCTCAAGGAAGTCAGTCTTTTTGTCCTTTTTGAAGTCAGGCTTCGACTGATTAAATGAGGCCCACTCACATCATGGAAGGCAATCTTAAACAAAGTTCACTGATTAAAGTGCTAATCCCATCCGAAAACAACCCCCAAGTTGACACAAAAGAATTAACCATCACAGGTCTATCTCTTGTCAATCTGATGCCCATACACATCTCCTTAAGCCATACTTAGTTTCCAAATGAGGTCAATAGCAAGATCATCCTTCCACCTAACCTGATCCTGCATATAGCCAAAAACACATTAACCCCTTCTCTAGAAGAGGAGGTAAAGTCCTTGAGTGATGTTTACTCTTCTTGATATCCCATATCTTAAATACAATAGTTAAATAGTAAGATATAAAGTCTAACATATCTTATATGATAAGGCATTAAAAGAGGGAAGAAAGATGAGTATTAAATACACACACACAAACAAAAAACATATAGCAAGGCAGAAATACTCATGATAATTAAAGTTCTCATTTCTGTAATAGGCCACATGATTACAAATGGTATTTGTAAATCTCTCCTTCCTCTAACCATCTCATATTCCCTTTGCCTTCAACAAGCACCTCAGCTGGGTTGTGGTTCTTTACTTAGGGTTGGAAGGTAGTGACCCAAAACCTCTGGACTTTCTGCACTATTAGTGATCCTGCCTGGATTGGGTCATTGTCGTTTTCTGTTGACTTTAATCACAGGGCATAGTAATACTAAGATACTCCCTGAAGGACCTCCTATATTCCAAATGTGATCTTACTTAACCTCTGTTGTGGAGTAGCAGTCCAATTTCCCCTTGATAGTCAGGATCAGTCACCCCAAACAACACAGTAACTCCTTTTTTTTTTTTCCTTTTGATACAGTGGGATGATGAGTCCAAGAGGGACAGGTTGCAGTCTTAGTTTCTAGTTCAATTGAATTATTGTTGTGCCTCCTAGAGGAAGAAGTAATCCACTCTTTGGAACTAAGACCTCTAAGCCAGCAGAGCATAAGGTTGCAGGAACAAGAAGCTAAAATTTTGCTAGTGGATCACCAGGAGTATAGTGAGTAGCACCACTACCATTTACCCCTTCATTCCTGGACCTATGAATCCTGGCTATGGGAGAATTAGTATCATATCTTGGATGCTGATTCAGAGCGTACACAGCCTATTGAAGAATCTTTCCTAGTCCTTCAAGGTATTACCACCTAGTTGGTGCTATAACAGAGTATTTGAAAAACCATTACACAGTTTTATAAACCCAGCTGCTTTAAGATGGTGGAGACCATTGTAAACCAGTGAATTCCATGAGCATGGACCCATTGCTGCATCTCATTTGCTGTGAAGTGAGTTCCTGGATCAGACACAATACTATATGGAATACAATGATGGTGGTAAAGCATTCTGTAAATCATGGATGGTGGTTTTGGCAGAAACAATGCATGCGGAGAAGGCAAATCTATATCCAGAGTAAGTTTCTATTCCAATAAGAGCAACAATACTGCCTCTTCCATAATGGAAGCAATATAATCAACCTGCCATGAAGTAGCTGGCAGATTGATCACTTCTAGAGAATGGTGCCATATCAGGGACTCACTGTTGGTCTGTGCTGCTGGCTGGTTGGGCGCTCAGCAGTGATCATAGCCAGATTAGCCTTGGCGAATGGAACTTCATATTGCAGAGTCCAAACATAACCTCCATTCTTGCACCTTGGATACTTTGTACATGAGCACTTTGTTCATGAGATGGGGATTGGCTGGGGAAAAAGGCTGACTGGTATCTATAGAATGGGCCATCCTATCCACCCGATTATTAAATTCTCCTCTGCCAAGATAACCCTTTGGTGAGAATTCACATAAGACACAAATATCTTCACATTCTTTTGCCTATTAGAAGGGATATTTCAACATTCCCCATACTACTAGACCCTTAGAAATTTCACTGATGTACAAGACCTTTTAATTTTTGTCAGATTTATTTCCCATTCCATGGCATGTAAATGTCTTACTGGTAAGTCTAGAGTAGTTGCTACTTCTTGCTTACTGTGTCCAATCAATACAATGTCATCAATGTAAAGGACCAGTGTGATATTTAGTGGAAAAAAAAGGCAAACAAGATCCCAGGTAACTAAATTATGACATGGAGCTGAAGAATTGATATAGTCTTGAGGTAGAACAGTGAAGGTATATTTCTGGCCTTTCCAGCTGAAAGCAAACTGAATCTGGTGAACCTTAGACTAGAATGGAGAAAAAGGCTTTTATCAGATTAATAGCTGGGTACCAGATACCAAGGGATGTGTTAATTTGCTCAAACAATGAAACCACATCTGGTAAAGCAGCTGCTGTTGGAAGCACCACCTGGTTAAGCTTAATGATAATCAACTGTCATTCTCCAAGATCCATCTGTCCTATGCATAGGCCAAGTGGTAGAGTTGAATAGGGGTGTGTGGAGAACCACCACCCCTGCATCTTTCAAGTCCTTGATGGTAGGACTAATCTCTGCAATCCTTCACAAATTGCTTTTCATTTACTACTTTCCTAGTTGGAAGTAGTTGTAGTGTCTTACACTAGGCCCTTCTCACCATAATAGCCCTCACTCCACGGGTTGGGGAACCAATTTGGGATTCTGCCAACTGCAGAGTATATTCCAATTATTCATTCCAGAACTGGCAAAATAACCACAGGATGCATTCGGAGGCCAACTAGGTCCACCGTGAGACAGACCTGAGCTAAAACTTCACTGATCACCTGACCTCCATAAGTCATTACTCTCACTGGTGGGTCACAGTGACATTTCAGGTCTCCTGGAATCAGTGTCAGTTCAGAGCCAATGACCAGTAATTCCTGAAAGGTCTAATTTTTTTTCCCAATGTTCAGTTACCCTGAAAAATGGATTCAGGTCTCTTTGGGAGTATGGGGAGAAAGAGTAACAGTATAATTTATCAATAGTGTACCTGTGTCCTTACTCAAGGAGTCTCAGTCTCCCCTTCATTCAAAAAATTCTAGGCCTGTAAACTGGAAATTGATTGAGGAATTATGAGTCTCTCTCTCTTATGATTCAGATTAAACTTTTGTTCATTTGACCTAAAACTTTTCTGTTTATACAGATCAAGTAAATATTTAGTAGAATCCCTATCTATTTCACTGGTAGGAATACAAGGATCAACTAGCCAATGGCATGTCTGAATGAGTCGGACTATTCTGATTGCTGCTTTGTCTCTGCCGCCATTACAGTAACCACACCCACTTTGCCTTCGGTGGATGAGTGGCATCACTTGGCACCTGACACCCCTGGATCCAACTACTCCCATTGCTTAAAGTTTCGCAATTCGGTGACTGCAGTTTCTACTGCGACATCTGACCTAAAGAAAAGAGTTCTTCAAGGTGCTGAGATATTCTCACGAATTTATTTCTCATGGTATTGGTAAAAGGTATGACTTCAGAATTCTCCCAGTGTGGGTGAGTAGGTCTTAAATGATTCTAACATTCCAACCTCCCTAAGCCTTTGAACACTTTACTCTACATTAAACCAAGGCAGGTCAGGAATTTCCATTTTATTCACTGTGGGCCACTTAAAGTCCATGCTTCAACCAACAGACCAAATAACTTGCTCAAGTCCTTTCTAATCTTTGAGCTGTAACATTAAATGTGAAATCTTTGCTTAGTGGCCCATATCAATAAATTCAGCCTAAGCCAACTTTATGTGCATTTCACTGTTATTCCATATTCCATGGATATTCTTAGCATCTATTCCCACACATGTTCCTCAGATTTCTGTCTGTATAAATTAAAAACTCAAGTAGTTCTTTTGCATCTCCTCATGGGTCACATAGTGCCTCACCTTTAGGGGCCTCCAAGGGATGTGAGTCTGGTTACAGGTCTAAAAGCAAAGAAGAGCAATGCAAGTAAGCCCTGAGGAGATTCAGCATTGTAATGCATGGAAACTGCCTCAGGGGAGGACCTTACCATTTGCTCTGGCAATGCAGGGTTAATAGCCTCAGACACAGGTGAAAAGGCCATACTACTGTGAGTGGGGAGGCTACCACTGGGGGTGGGAAGACCAATTCCACTGAGGATGGAGAGATATCATCTACTGGCATATAAGACTCATCAGAATTTACAGGCTCAATGTACACAGCTTCATCATGGCCTTCCCACACATTCCCATTCCAATTTACAGGCTCCCCTTCCTTCCCATTCAATCTCTTCTTCACTTCATCAGTAGACACCCTGCAGGCTAGAGCTTCAGCTTCCATTGTAATTCAGCCAAGGATAAGATTCTGCATTTGATTTTCAGCAATTTCAACTGTGTGGCTACAAGAGATAAGGCACTCCTTCAGGACACAACTAGAAAAATCTTAAGTCATTTATACTCAGAATTCAAATCTTTCACTTCATCTTTTTCTTTTACTACTTTGTCCAGGGACATTTGGAGAAACCAACCAATGTCATTATATTGCTTAGTTTTCAAAAAAATATTCCAAAGTATCATATACAGAGCCACTTAGCTCCTCAGTCCTTATACATGGCTGATTAGGAGCATCCAATGCAGACATTTTGCATATCTCTAGAAACAGTTCATGGACTATCTCTCTTTACTACTGGAAATAGAGTCATTAACTTTAAATCTAATAATACTAGGCAGTCAATTTCAGAAACTCAAGAATCAATTCAGAAAACTCATCCTTATAATTCAGTTCCTCTAAGACCACTCTCAGTACCAAAATGTGCATTAGTCAGTGTTCTACAGAGAAACAGAACCAATAGGATATAGATAGATAGATATAGATAATACAAAAGCGTATTTGGCTCATGTGATTGTGAGGGTGGAAGTCTCACAGTTTGCTGTCTCAAGGGCTGGAGAAAAAGTAAAGAATGCTGTGATTCAGTACGAGTCTGAAGGCCTGAGAATTTTAAGACGGATGGTGTAAGTCGCAGTCTGAGTCTGAAAGCAGAAGAACCAGGAATATTGATATCTGAGGGCAAAAAATGTATGTCTCAGCTCAAGCAGAGAGCAAATTCTCACTCTACCTTTTTGCTTTCTTTAGGACCACAACAAATTAGATGATGCCTATATCCATTGATGAGGGCAATCTTCTTTACTCAGTCTACTGATTCAAATGCTAATCTTTTCTGGAGATACTGTTATAGGCAAACCCAGAAATAATGTTATACAAACTACCTGGGCATACCTTAGCCCAGTCAAGTTGACACATAAAATGAACCATCACAAAAGTGAAGCCACAAAAGCCTTAAATTTTATTTGAAGAAAAGCCTTTTTTATTTTTTGTTTTGTTTTATTTCTTTGTTGTTTTTAGAAAATTCCTTTAAGGGGTGCCTGGGTGGCTCAATTGGATGGGCGTCTGACTCTTGATTTCGGTGCAAGTCATGATCTTCCAGTGATGGAATCGAGCCCCTTCTTGGGCTCTGTGTTGACAGCATGGAGCCTGCTTGGGATTCTCCCTCCCTCCCTCCCTCCCTCCCTCTCTCTCTCTGTCTCTCTCTCTCTCTTTTAAAAAAAGAAAGAAAGAAAGAAAATTTGTTTAATACATATAAGGTATTCATGTTACCTGTTTCTTCTTAAGGGAGCTGGCAGCAGGTGCCTGTAGTTTCTTGTTCTCTTGGTGTCTTATGAAGATTGTGCTTGGGCTGGGGCATAGGTGAAGATCATGCATTGCTGGGCTGTATCAAAAGGATCCCATATCCTACTATGCTCCCATCTTATGAGGCAAGCGTGAGAGTTGCATTTCATGTGATAAGCGATACATAAGTTGACCTCAACCACCAAGCAGTATGAGCTTAGATGCCGGCTCTATATACCAATTCTGGAAAATGGCAGCTGCCCTGAACCTGTAGAACTTGCTCCATGTCCCACTCTCACCCTTGGTCCTGTTGAAATTTACATTGTTTTCCAGATCCTCCTGTTTGAAAGAAAGGAAACTCCTGTCATGTGGGAAACTGCAGCACTCCCACAGGTAGAGCAGCTGCTGGCAGTCCTAAATCTTAACTCCTTGCTTAGCAGCCCAGAGAGAGCTCCTGGAGTCATGCATGAGACAATTCTTATCTTTATAGTGTCTTTATTTTTTATTATTTATTTATTTATTTATTTATTTATTTATTTAGAGAGACAGCATGCGTGCATACAAGCAGGGGAGGGAGGGAGGGGGAGAGAGAGAGAGAGAGAGAGAGAGAGAGAGAGAGAGAGAGAGAATCCCAAGCAGGCTCCATGCCAGCAGTGCAGAACCTGGGGTTTGAACTCATGAACCGTGAGATCATGACCTGAGCTGAAACCAAGAGTGGGGGACTTAACAAACTGAGCCACACAGGTGCTCCTACAATGTCTTTCATATATTCTGCTACTTCCTGTGTGTCACCAGAGCTGCTTCATAACTAGCTTTCATCCAAATCCAATTATGGCCCTCTAACAAGTTGGGCAGCAGTTATCTCCCACAAGAATGGTAGGAGAAGGTTGAAGATTGGCATCAGATTGAAATCTGCCCTTTGAAGTGGACTGAAGTACAATTCAGAAATAATCAAAGCCCAGGTCCTCATGAATCATAGCTGTCTAGCCATCTGATGGCATGAATTTGACCATTTGCTGGCTAGGTGCTCACAGAAAGTCTAAATCCAGAAATCACTATCTCCCATTCTTTGAGCACCTGAGTATACTCCATTAATAACCAGCGTTAAGAGAAAAAAAGCAAGTAAAATTTGGTAATGATAGTGTACTTGCTGAGAAGATCAAAAAAGATAAAAGATAAACTAAATGAAAGATCAAGGATTATGATTAGTCTCTGTCTTAAAAAAATTTTTTGAAGAAACACAATTCCTATTCAACCTGCTTTTTAGGGGGAGAGAGAGAGGGACTGAGAAACCTCCCTTACTCAATTCAAGGTATTTCCTTAAAATAAACCTAACTAGGTGGAATACTTAAGAGTCAGTTCAACAACATATCCTAATTTATTTTCAAAACACTACTTTCTGACTAGGGCCCCCTTCCTGTCCTTTCCTTTCATATACTACTTCTCACAGGAAACTAGTAAGTTATATAAAAGTAATAAGAAAGGAAATCTGCACACAGCTCCCTGTTTATGGAGTTCATACTCCACTGGATTCTTCAATATAACTTCTTTAATCCAGGAATCTCTTGCCTAAGAAGATAAAAATTGTAAGTAACTCTTATTCATTCAAGGAACTACCTACAAGACCCACCAGCTCTTCAATAAAAAGTGCCAAGTGACATTTTTCAACCTCATGCATCTTGAAATCATTTGTCTTAAAACTTGCCTCACTGCATTTACTAAATCCAAACTGTTCTAGTATGATTGTTACCCACTTCTAAGTACACCCTCCCCTGACATTTGGAGACCTTCTCTACACCAACTTCAAAATCTGAATAAATATCTCTCCTGGCTGCTAATGCTCTGTCCGAGTAGTGCTCTCCTGACAGTGTTATGGAATAATGTCAACTTAACTTAGCAAATTGGTTGATATTTGGGAAGTACAGTATATGAGGAGCATAGTCACCACTGCTGTATGCCATGTAACAGTGGAAAACACTACCACGGTGTTTTCAGACAGTGACCGAAAACCCTAAACATAGAAGAAAATGATTAAGCATGTATAAAAATAGATAGTTAGATACTTACTATTTGTCACGTTGTTCTGAGAAACATTCTTCACTAAGGGTAACCTGGGGCTGTCTGTCCCCAAAGTTTCTGGATGAATAGGAAAGCTTGGGTAGGAAGAAAAAAACATTCTTCAAGCCTGTTTTCTCATTCTTGAGGGACCCTGAGGTTCTGAGTCTCAGTGACAACCTCTCACAAACCTCAACCCACACTTAATGTGCCCCAATCAGTGCACATGCCTTGCTGTGCATGTCAGTTGCTGCGCATGCGCCTTGCTACCCACATTCTGTGAGTGGAGCTGAGGCGGAGGCGGTAGCATTCCTTCTGTCTTCTTTGTCGCTACCTCACACTTTGCTGGTAAGCCCACAAATCTTTCTAGGAATTTAAGCGTGAGTGAGTGTGAGGAGGGAGCCAGTGGGCCTCAGGCAAGTCCCCGTGGCACATTCTGTGACCTTCCAAGAAGGAAGGTTCTGGAGGCGGTCATCCTTCTCCGCACAGGCATTGTGACTCCCATGGCGCTTGTTATGTTGGGGGGAGTACTGTGGTCCAGAGGGAAGGGGTTAGCTAAAGATAGGGGTGCGCCTTAAGGTTATTATTTGAGGTATCTGAGTCCTGGAAGTACCTGGAACTGCAGGCAGGAGGCTGGATTCCTCACTGGGGCCCTGGGCAGGGAGCTGGGTGGGCAGTAAAAAACAGGTCTAGATACAGGGAACGCTGTGGGGTTGCTAACTGCATTTCTGAGACTTGTAATGTACCACACAAAGTGCAAAGGGTACTTTGACCAAAGGAGGGAACACTTTGGTCTGTTTTGAAGCTAGACATCCCTGCCCTCCTAGTGCGAAGACAGCCATATATACTGGGACTTATTTTGAAAATATTCTCAAAGTTAAAAAAAAAAAAAAAAAGAAAACGTTTAGCCATGGCAGTGGTATAGCTATTCTCTTAAATACATTTTCCAAATAGCAATATTCTACTTTCAGGGTGAAATATGAGTAGGCATGTAAGATCAAGATCCAAATCTATGCAAAGAGATGATCTAGAGTCTAACCATCCAGCTGCACCTGTGGTTGTGAGTACTTTAATATTTGATGTTTTCTATTACCAGAAATTTATTTTTCTGAAAATTTTGTTGAACTACTGTAGATACAGTGATAAGTTTTCTTGGGTGATAATGGGAGGGAAATAGTGATCCAAGAGAATTCCATTCTGGTGTTACCTGCGGAGATACATCCTGTGACTTTTTCCCCATGGTTTTTAACAAGGGATTGCCTGCATATATTCCAGCATAGTTTAAAATAACCTCCAACTCTTAAATATAGAGAATAGAGGGTTGCTGGAGGGGATGTGGTTGGGGTGATGGGTCAAATGGGTAAGGGGCATTAAGGAAGACACGTGATAAGATGAGCACTGGGTGTTATATGTAGGGAATGAATCACTGGAACCTACTCCTGAAATAGTTGTTGCACTATATGCTAACTAACTTGGATGTAAATTTTTAAAAAAATGAATAAATAAACAAATTATAAAATAGCCTACAAAGTCCTTGTGGGCACCTCTTCTTCGGTAGTCATTCTATGGGAAGAGTAACTTCTATAATAATAAGTATATAGAATCTGGTTTTAAAAGTGCCTTTAGGGTTGCCTGGGTGGCTCAGTCAGTTAAGTGTCCGAGTTCTGCTCAGGTTATGATTTTATCAGGTTGGTGGATTCCAGCCCTGCGTCCGGCTCTGTGCTGACAGCTCAGAGTCTGGAGCCTGCTTCAGATTCTGTGTCTCCCTCTCTCTGCCCCTCCTCTGCTCATGCTCTGTCTCTGTCTCTCTCTCTCTCTCAAAAATAAATAAACATAAAAATTTTAATGCCTTTATACTTATGACTAGATATATCTATGTGTTATGTGATACATATTGTTGGCATGTATTAAAGCATCACTTTTATTTGCACACACACACACACATATACACCCCTAGGCACAGCAGCCCAGTAATGAGCAACCTCAACAAGAGAAGGCACCAGCTGACAGCAGGATGTTATGTTTGATCACAAGAAAGAAAATGAAGGAACACCTGTGGTTCAAGGTGAAGGGAAACGGAGGAAGAATGCCTATGGGGGCAGGGAGCATATCTGGGCATCATGGATTATGACATAACATAACAAGAGGAAAGAAATTACAGTTTATCTCAAACCTTGACAAAAATTGGCTGAAAATGCTAAGAGACTATACTTAGCAGCTTTGTGCGGTCCTTCACTATAATGAATTCACCTTTTTTCTATCAGATTGATTTTTTTGTGTGTGCCTGAAAATACAGACCTTGCTAAAGACAAGGAAACTGGAAAAATGCCCATTATTTCAGTAGTTTTATATGTTCTTCTCAGAACATTGTCTGTGACCTTTTTAGTCATTGCATCAAAAGTGTAAGCAACTTAAATAAAGTGTAAGCAACTTTTACCAACATATGCAAAGTGCCAAGTCAGCATAGCTTATAACACCTGAAATAAAGGCTATTTGCATAGGGATGGTAGTCTCATTTCATGAGAAAGCCTGAGGGATTGTGGTTTGCCAAAGAGCACTTAACTCATGGGGGCATAATTCATATTTCATTCCAATGTTTACATTCTGTGTTGTTGTATGAAAAGTGAATGAAATCTTGCCATTTGCAATGATGTGGATGGAGC
Organism: Paguma larvata; assembly: GCA_030068075.1. Lineage (NCBI taxonomy): Eukaryota > Metazoa > Chordata > Mammalia > Carnivora > Viverridae > Paguma > Paguma larvata. The sequence goes on along the minus strand of CM057830.1, from coordinate 42,339,966 downwards.
TAGAGAATATTATGCTAAGCAAAATAAGTGAGTCAGAGAAAGAGAAATACCATATGGATTCACTCATATATGGAATTTAAGAAACAAAGCAGATGAACATTGGAGGGGAAAAGAGAGGCAAACCAGGAAACAGACTCTTAACTATAGAGAACAAATTGAGGGTTACTGAAGGGGAGGTGGGCAGGGGGATGGGTTAAATAAGTGATGAGTATTAAGGAGCGCACTTGTTATGATGAGCACTGGGTATTGTGTGTAAGTGATGAGTCACTAGATGCTACATCTAAAACTAATATTACATCATATGTTAACTAACTGGACTTTAGGTAAAAACTTGAAGAAAAAAATAAAAACAGATAAAAAAGTGAATAGTTTTGTATAAAATGCTTAATACTCAAATGTGTCTATACTGTAAAGTAGCTTAGTATTGGGGCAGGAATAAATGCAGTTTAATGGAGCAGGAGAGAAACTCCAGAAAAGAGCTCAATGAATTATAGCCTCTATTTCCTTTTATTGATAGTTTGATATGGTAAGTTTGGTAATAGCTAGATAATTTAGAATACTGGCATATAGCTAACTATATTAGTATCATTTTTAAAGTGGCTTAAAATGTCTAAATACTTGTGTGATTAGGAAACTCAAAAAGTACCTTGAAATTATCATACAACCAAAAACTATTTCCAAGTATAGTATTTTCACCAATTATAGTTAATAATTTACATATTTCAGGCCATGTTTTATTTTAGCAATTAATGTTAAGATGTTTCCACAACATGACTGACAATAAAGTCCATTAATTTCTTTCCAACCTATTTCCCTTTTTCCTCATTTTAGGACAGAAATTTTGCTGTTTGTCACTAATAATTTGTTGTTATCTTTGATACTTTGTTCTAAATAGGGCTTATGTATGGAAAGCTATATATAGGGTCTTTGCACTTTAATATAGCTAATTTTAACAACATAAGTTTCAGGTTACCCCAAAAGGAGATGTATGTAACTCTATAAGATTTGTCATTAGGCCCACAAATGCACTTGGTTAATCCTTCAGAAAATTATATTTTAATTTTAATTCAAATCCTATCCTATCAGATTTCTTAGATAGCTGATGCTCTCTCCTCTTAGTACACTATGATAATATGATGGAAATGTAGATGTAGTGTGGTTTATCTTTAGATTGTCATTTAAAATAGTTTCACATACAGGAAAACAAAGATGTGAAGTCCACCATTCCATCATATTTATTATCACACTAATCTAAGGATTTTATGTCATATATCTGAAGGAGTAAATCTTTTTTCCTTATTTATATGTCACGTTCATTGCTTAAATTGTTAACTTTTTTTAAGGGCCTGATCTGGAAGCTGATCTCCAGAAACTGGCTCAGCCAAAGACTTGAGGTAAGGGTGGAGATGGTCTGAATGTCAAGAGGGCAAGTTTACTAAGTTTAGAGCCCATTAGAATGCCAGAAGCAGGTATGTTATCCATTAAGAATGCAAAGTATGTGGCTTTAGTTTCATAGAATATCATTAAGAATATAGATATGTTATTTTTACTTTAATAAGAACAGTTGCATTTTAAATCCTTTCCCTAATGAAACTTCAAATGGCTAAATAATAAAATGGCAAGCGATAGTCAAGTTTATTACTGTTCACGAAATAAAGATTATTTGAAAAGTATTTCAGATCCTAAATTCCTGACTGTTTAGTTTAGAAACTATCAGATCTGGAAGCAAATTGGGTCAAAACCATTTTGAACTATGAAATATGAAAACATTTTCTTACCTTTGAGTATAAGTACTTTAACCAATTGCTATTAATTTTCAGATTCTTTATAATTTCTGCATTTGTAGTAAATATCAGCTTGTAGGAAATATGCTGAGGCACTAAAGTAGGTTCTACTACCAGCTTTAACATAATTTGTGTGACTCTTGGTGAATACCCTAACTTCTAAACCCACCTTTACTGCTATATAATTAGTGAATTAGTGAATCAGATATGTTAAAGTCATTTTTAATGCTGATTTTTACATTCTCCAGTTCCGTTGGATAGCATGCATAGACTACAAAGATGTTCTGTTTTGCATGACTTAATTGTTGTATTAAATCACCTTGGGTCAAATTATAACATATGCATTGAGATTTCATTGCTACTAAGATAATGAGTAAACACTGCTTATTGTTTTTCTATATGGAGACCTGAATAGCTGTAAGTAGATTCTGTCAAATTCTGATTTATTCTGGCTCTTAAAAAACAATTGTGTTTTAAATCTTTTTTCCCAATGAAGCCTCAAATGATTAAATAATAAAATGGCAAGAGAGGGTCAACTTTCTGGTATCTGTGGCTGGTCAAGTAGAGAGAGAGAGCATGTAGTCACTGATGCTTAAGATGGATGTAAGATATCTGTGCTAAGCACATTCCCTGTCCCCTGTCAGTCTTCATGAGATACTGCTTCTAATAAAATTGTGAACACTGTCGTATTATCACTGATAGCCATATTAAAATTGGCATCCTGGAAGTTTCTGCCTTGAGACATAAATTGATAAGATTGGAAATTTAAAGTCTGTAACTTTAATAATTCCTGAGTAATCAACTTATGTTTTACATATGTGTTTTCCAAATTGATGACCATTATAAGAGCTTCTGAATTTGTTTTTTTTTTAAGTTTATTTATTTCTTAGAGCAAGCGAGCATGAGTGGGCATGTGTGGGCACGAGTGGGCATAAGCATGAGCGGGGGAGGGGCAGAGAGCAAGGAGATAGAGAATCTCAAGTAGGCTCTGCATTGCCAGTGCAGAGTCTGATGCGGGCTTCGAACTCACGAACCTCGAGATTATGACTTGGGCCGAAATCAAGAGTTGGATGCTTACCCGACTGAGCCACCCAGCCACCCTTCAAGTTTGTCCTTTAAATTCAGAAGCTCGGGGCACCCAGGTGGCTCAGTCAGTTAGGAGTCTGACTCTTGGTTTCGGCTCAGGTAATGATCTCACTGTGGATTCGGACCCTGCATCCAGCTTTGCACTGACAGTGTGGAAGCCTGCTTCGGATTCTCTCTCTCTCCCTCTCTCTCTACCCCTCTCCTCCTCGCACTCTCTCTCTCTCAAAATAAATTTAAAAAAATAATAAAACTGCTTTTTAATAAGTTCCATTCATTTAGTGTGTTTTGTACTTGAACAGCCTTTTTGTTTCCTTGTACCAATAGAAAGAGTAATGTGTTTAAAAATATTGGTTAAATATATGCCTGGAAATCTATCTTATAAAACCAAAACGGTAGTGTTTTTTGTATACCTTTAATGTGATATAAATAAAATTCTGCTAAGTAATGTTCCCAACTGTTTGTTTACCTTACAGGTGAAGGGCAATCATACATTTAAATGAAGACCAGCTGAAACTATGCAAACTGTTCTCATGTTGGATAGATATTTCACTGTTAAAATTCTCTCAGTAAAGTTTTACAGCTTTCTCCAAAGAATCGTGTCAATGTTTTGTTAAACTTATTTCTAAATATTTGATGCTATTGAAAATTATATCATTATTTCATTTATTTATTGTCCCAAGAGAGAATATTTATTAGCATCTGCTATGTAATTTTCATGTCATTTTTTTATTAAAGTATAATTAACATTCAGTGTTATATTAGTTTCAAGGGTACAATATAATGATTCAACAGTTCCATACATCACCTGATGCTCATCAAGATAAGTCTACTCTTAATCCCCTTTATCTGTTTCACCCATCCCCCTACCCATATCTGCCCTGGCAACCATCAGTTTGTTCTCTGTATATGAGTCTGTTTTTTATTTGTCTCCTTTATTCTTTGTTTTGTTCATTATTTTAAATTTTATATTGTGATTTATTTGATGTCTACAGATATATTTGTAAATTGATGTCCTCTACAGCAACTTTGCTGAATATGCCTTTTAATTTTGAATATCTATGTCTGACTCCTTTTTGCTTTTCAACATACACGATCATATAATCTTTGAATACTAAAGGTTGGCTTCTTCTGTTTTAAACATTATGACTTTTTTTTCCTTCTCTCATTCTACAACACTGGACAGACACACTCAGTACAATGTTGAATAGAACTGTAATAATGGACACTCTTGTCTTATTCCTGATAAGTAATGGAAAGTTTTAAAGTTAACCATGTTTACCATGTAGTAAAGAAAGATTCATTCTAATCCTAGTTTGCTAAGAATATTTATCTTGGATACATGTTGACTTTCAACTAACACTTGTAGTGCATTTACTGAGATGATCATGGATTTTTTTTTCTCCTTTAATCTGTTAATGTGGTGAATTAAATAGGTAAACTCCTATGTTTTAACCAACCATACATTTCTAGGGGAAAAATGGTCATGAGATATTATTATTCTGAATAATCTAAGTCTTAATAATTTGTTTAGAATTTTTTTGTATGTCCTCATGAGTTACATTACTCTTGTTTTTATGTACTCTCTTTCTTGGACTTTGGTATCAAGGTAACACTAGCTTCATAAAATGAATTGGTATGTAAAACCTCTTTTCTACTCCCTGGAACCGAAGACTCTGAAAGGTTGTGAGTAATTCAGGGCTAGACTTTCCCATGTTTAGCTGTTTTCTTGTTGTTGTTGTTTGTATATAATTTCATCATTCATTCATTTATTCATTCATTCACTTGTTCATTCATTGAACATAGATATGCATGCTCCTTTCACATAAAAAGGTACTAATATGGTCTGTTTGTAGAGGGTGGAATGTAGGATGCAAGGTAGAGGAGGTCGAAGAGGGAACTCAGAATGCAGGGAGGAGGTTGCAGACATAAAGATGCCTCTTGCGGGGTGATGGTCAGCATCTGCGATAAATAGCCACAATTGCCACATGTGGTTGAATAACTCCAATAGTATCCATCATGCCAGTTCAGAGGTGCTTTCCACCTTTTTGCATCCCCTTTTTAGTACTGTACCCTAGTTGCAGTACAGTGACTGAAGGGAAGCTCCAGGTTCCTATCTTTTCAAGCTTTACAAGGTGCCCATCTTTCCTGCAAGATACCTCTAATGATGCTGTCACTATGCAAGCTACCTGCTCCTGTTTCTTTTTTTTTTAATGTTTTATTATTTATTTTTGAGAGAGAGAGACAGAGTGCAAGCAGGGGAGAGGCAGAGAGAGAGGGAGACACAGAATCCGAAGCAGGTTCCAGGCTCTGAGCTGGCAGCACAGAAGCCGATGTAGGGCTTGAACCCAGGATCTGTGAGATCGTGACCCCAGCCGATGCCAGCCACTTAACCGATTGAGCCACCCAGGCGCCCCTACCTGTCCTGTTTCAATGCTGATACTAATATATACCCAGAAAGTTAAATTTCATGGCTCTGTTAACTTGCTTAATTTTGACCTGTGCTGCATTGTTGTGAATGGCCAACCAACCCAGAGTTGTGTAGTTATGAGAGTAACTCCATTTATTGAGTTCTTTTTTTAAATGTTTGTTTATTTTTGAGAGAGAAAGAGACAGAACGTGAGCGGGGAAGGGGAAGAGAGAGAGGAGACACAGAATCTGAAGCAGGCTCCAGGCTCTGAGCTGTCAGCACAGAGCCCCATGCGAGACTTGGACCCACAAACCATGAGATGGTGACCTGAGCAAAAGTCAGACACTCAACCGACTGAGCTACCCAGGCGCCACTTGAGTTCTTTAATAATAACAGGACTTAAATAACATTTATGACCTCATTTAAACCTCACAAAAAAGTGGGTCAGAGTGGACAAAATTTCTGACTCTAGTAAGCAGCAGATTTGGGGATTCAAGTTCTTTAAGTTAGAAGCCTTACTCTTTCTCAAAGTAAATATTTCTGAAAATGTTGAATCCAGGAAAACTGACAGTGTACATGATGACTCTCATGGTAATCTGATGTTTTCATTAAAATTTATAGTAACTTTTTCAACATTTGACATAAAAGGTTTTGTTCTTCTCTTAAAGGAAAGGTTTCCTAAAATGTGGCATACACATCATACAGTGTCGCAGATGAAATCATTGATAACAGAAACAAACACTAAAATATTTTAATAATAGCATAAATTACTATGCTATAGAGAAATATAACTAGAATACTAAAGCCATTTGGAACAGTTTGTATGGAGAAAGAGAAAGGAACTGATGACACAAGCCCATATGGCAGAAGACCACAACATCTGAAAAATTTCTTTTTTTTTAAATGTTTTATTTTATTTTTAAGAGAGAGAGAGAGATGGGGCACAAGTAGGGGAGGACAGAGAGAGAGGGAGACACAGAATCTGAAGCAGACTCCAGGCTCTGAGCTGTCCTCATGGAGCCCGATATGGGGCTTGAACTCATGAACTGTGAGATCATGACCTGAGATGAAGTTGGATGCTTAACCAACTGAGCCACCCAGGCACCCCTAAAATTTCTGAACTCTCTTCAAAAGTTATTTAAAGGCAGGAGGCAAAAGGCACAAACCTCTTTTTCCCCCCAAATACATCTCTGTCAGCCTAACAGTCATCACGTCTCAGAAGTGCCTCCAGAGACTAGTCCTATTACTCTGTACAATACAAGAATTACATCACTGAGCCCCCATTTGCATCCTCACACCTCCAAAAACTACTTCTGAAACTAAGGGCACTATTCGAAATTCACCTCATTTAGGGAATGGCAGGGGATTACAAGCAACAATTGTTTCCCCACTTAACAGAGGATGAAAAATATTTCCCGATCAAAAAGTACTGAAAATCCAAATTCAAATTAAAAGTTAGACTAAAGGTAGGGTGTCACACTTTGCCACAAACTATATGAAAGGTCCTTAGGTTGTGGAGTTGGGTTTAAAAAAATGAGGGCCTGGGGCACCTGGGTGGCTCAGTCAGTTAAGTATCTGACTTCAGTTAAGCATCATGAGATCATAGTCTCATGATTTATGATTTTGAGCCCTGCATAGGGCTCTGCGCTGGTAGGGTGGAGCCTACTTTGGATCCCCTCTCTCTCTCTCTCTCTCTCTCTCTCTCTCTCAAAAATAAAGATTTTTAAAAAAATGAGTGTCGAGGGGCACCTGGGTGGCTCAGTCGGTTAAGCGTCCAACTTCAGCTCAGGTCATGATCTCTCGGTCAGTGAGTTTGAGCCCCACATCAAGCTATGTGCTGACAGCTCAGAGCCTGGAGCCTGCTTCAGATTCTCTCTCTGCCCCTCTTCCACTCACGCTCTGTCTCTGTCTCTCAAAAACGAATAAATGTTAATTTTTTTTTTAATGAGGGCCTAAGTAAACAAAAGGAAATGTGTGACTGGCTGGGACAAATTAACTTGGTTCCTACCTATTCTGCCTCCGTATAGGCTATGGCAAGAAATAGCCATGGATTTCAACCATGCCTCTGACAAACACTGAATGCGTGATGATAGGAAAGGCATTTATATCCATTGGGTCTGTTTCATTTCTAAAACAGAAATTAGGGGGCACTTGGGTGGCTCAGTAATTAAGCATCTGACTTTGACTTAGATCATGATCTCATGGTTCATGAGTTCGAGCCCCACAACGGGTGAGCTCGTGCCCTGCTTGGGGTGAGCATGAGCCCCACATCAGGTGAGCTTGAGCCCCGCATCAAGTGAACATAAGCCCTCCATAAGGTGAGCTCGTGCCCCACTTTGGGTAAAACACAAGCCCCACTTTGGGTGAGCCCTGCTTCTCTCTCTTTCTCCTCTCTCTGCCCCTCGTGGGATTCTCTCTTTCTCTCTTTCTTCTGTCCCTCACTCACTTATGTGCCCTCTCTCTCTCAAAAAAAATTTTTTAATAAAATAAACAAGATAGAAATTACAATATTTACCAGGTGCCTGGGTGGCTCAGTCGGTTGGGTGGCCAACTTTGGCTCAGATCACGATCTCACTGCTTGTGAGTTCAAACCCCGCATCTGGCTTTGTGCTAATAGCTCAGAGCCTGGATCCTGCTTCAGATTCTATGTCTTTCTGTCTCTCTGCCCCTCCTCTGCTCACACTCTGTGTTTATCTCTCAAAAATAAATAAACATTAAAAAATTACAAAAAATAAATTACAAAACTTATAATAAATGCTATGAAGAATAAATGAAATAACATATATGAGTAGGAAGTTTCATACTTTTTTGAAATGTAAATGGATTTGGCTCATTCCTTTTTTTTTCATTTAAACTTTCAAATTGTTTTTTTCTGAATTGTTTTTATTTCATTTGCCATCACAATTACATCTCTAGCAACTGATACTGATTTTGAATTTCAAGTAGGGATATAAAGCCAACTTTTTAAATGATTTGAGTTTAGAAACTTATTTGATTTGAATAAATTTATTGATTGAAACAACACTTAAACTGGTGTCAGACATGGCATCCATTCTACAGTGGGTTTTTAAATATCTGAGGTCTGACAAGGCTGTTCTGAGTCATAGTATGTGCTGAAAACTGTGTTTCTTGCTGTATGTGATGCCAAAGAAAATAAGTCAATATTCTGGTCACGCAACCCACACAACTCAACACCAGAGTCTGACTGTCAAGTAGTCCTTAAGTAGCATTGCAGAAGCCAACAGGATCATGTGGTTAACCACAGTGGCTATTATTTTGGCTTATTACACTTCCACAGATTTGACCAGTCAGGAGACAGTAAGCCCAAATGGATTCAAACAGTTTAAAAGCGATATCAGCTTGGCATCAGCTCCCTGTACCAGTAGGCCCATAGGGACTGACACTGAATGGGAGATGTTCAGTGACAGACAGCACAGGCGGTGGGTCTCTCAGCCAGTGACGAGTCCACAGCAGCACCCTAAGACAGGGAACACTTTTGTGGTCCATAGCTGTATTCTCAGGTGGGGCAAGAAAGAATGTTCTGTATCAAGCTGAAACCAGAGATAGATGAGTACTGGCCTTCTGTCAGCCTCCAGTTAGATAGGGAGGCAGGTGAGAAACTACTTTGTGGCAGCTTCTCATCAGGTTGCTTATCTCTCCCTGTTCCAAGAGGAATCACAAGGTATTCTGCCAAGAGTTGGGCACCTGCAGTCTAGCTTTGCCTACATGGCCTGAGTGGGAACATGCAAAGTCACCAGGGCACCAAGGTGGGACTGGTCCCCTGCAGAGTCTGGCACCCAAAAACGGTCATATGTACGGGCACCTGGGTGACTCAGTTTGTTAAGCATCCTTCATCAGCTCAGGTCGTGATCTCATGGTTTGTGGGTTTGAGCCCCGCATTGGGCTCTATGCTGTGAGCACAGAGCCTGGAGCCTGCTTCAGAGTCTGTGTCTCCCTCTCTCTCTGCCTCTCCCCAGCTCATGCTCTGTTGCTCGCTCTCTCAAAAATAAATGAATATTTAAAAAAAGGTCTTATGTATGGTGCCTACAAATATAAAATCTATAATGCTGACTCCTAAATGGAGGAGATGCTTTTCCTGTTGGGACTCATTACAAAACATCAATTCAATATACAAGTATTTATTTTTTAGCTTATTTCAGGAAATATCTGGGATGCCAGAAATGAAAAGTCCAATGACATGTGGCACTTGCTATAAGGGAAATCATACTGGTGGGGCAGACAGAAACATAAAGAGAAAAGCGGTTGAAATGCAAAGGAGAAACACAGGAAGCGACCCAGAAAACAAAACAAAACAAACAACAAAACAAAACAACAGTGAGTGGAGCAGCCAGGAAGCAGGAAGAAAACCAGGAGAGGAGACTCATTGTCAGAGTAAAAGAGGCCACCTAGATTCCCACATCCACTGGTCACTGTGTTTGCATATGTGATCCTGCTGATATGAGACTGGGTGACATCTTAAAACTTAGATAACTGATCAACTTCACACTTAAAAACTAAATACAGTTGATCCTTGAATAACATGGAGGTTAAGTGCAGATCTCCCTACAAAGTCCAAAATTTGTGTATAACATGGACTCTCCAAAAAGTTAACTACTAATAGCCTACTTTTGACAGCAGTAAATAAATTAACACCTATTTTGTATGTTGTATATATTATATACTGTATTCTTACAATAAGATAAGGTAGAGAAAAGATGTTATTAAGAAAATCATAAGAGAGGAGCTCTGGGTGGCTCAGTTGGTTAAGCCTCTGACTCTTGGTTTCAGCTCAGGTCATGATCTCACGGTTCGTGAGCTCGAGCCCCACATTGGGCTCTGTACTGATAGTGCAGAGCCTGCTTGAGATTCTCTCTTTCTTTCTCTCTGCTCCTCCCCTGCTCCTATTCTATCTCTCAAAATAAAAAAAATCATAAGAGAAAATACATTTACATACAGAAAATACATATACAGTATAAAATACAAATACAGTATGTATTTATTGAAAAAAATCTACATATAAGTGGACTTGCATGGTTCAAATTCACGTTGCTCAAGGGTTAACTGTAATCCGAGGGGCCAATTTTCATTATAAAATATATCTACCTGCTCAGTTATCTCCATTTCATTAAGGAAATAATTGAGGATTTGGGCACCTGGATGGCTCAGTCATTTGTGTCCAACTCTTGATTTTGGCTCAGACCATGATGTCACAGTTTGATATTGAGCCCCATTTTGGGCTCTACACTGACAATGTGTAGCCAGCTTGGGATTCCCTCTCTCCCACTCTGCCCCTTCCCCACTCATAAATAAATAAATAAACATTAAAGAAAGGAAACAACCGAGGATAAGATAAATGTTTTATTCAAGGTCACCATATTAGTCCTTTTAATTTCTTTGGTCGGTATTTTATGGTGTTTACTGTATAGTCTTTTGCTCCTTTGGATAAATGTATTCCTAAGAATTTTATTCATTTTGATACTATTATGAATGGAATTTAAAAATTTTTCTCATCAATAGTTCATTATTAGTGTATATAAATAAAACTGGCTTATGTATGTCTATATCCTGCAATTTTACTGAAATTACTAATAGTTCCAAAATAATTTTGGTTGAGTCTTCAGGATTTTCTACATATCATCTCATCTCCATCTCATATCCAAAATCATATCATGTCCAAATAGTAACAGTTTTACTTCTTCCTTTCTGATCTTGGTATTTTTTGTTGGTTTATTTGTTTTTGTCTCCTAATTGCTCTAGGTAGGAATTAAAGTACTATATTGAATAACACAGGTAAGAGGGGGTATCCTTGTCTCATTCCTCATCTTAGAGGAAAAGGTTTCAATTTTTCTCCTTTGAGGATAATGTTAGCTTCAGGTTTGTTGTATATGGTCTTTATTATGTTGTGGTATGTTTCTTCTGTTCCCAATGTGTTGAAGGATTTTATTGTGAAAAGATGTCGAATATTGTCAAATGCCCTTTCTGCATCTATTGTGATGATCATGTGATTTTTTAAAATTTTAATTGCAGTGTAGTTAACATACAGTGTTATATAAGTTTCAGGTGTACAATATAGTGATTCAGCAATTCCATATATTACTCAGTGCTCATAAAGATAGGTGTTGGGAGCCGCTTGGGTTCACAGGTTGAGACCCCTCCCTGTGTGGAAAAGGTTGAAGCAAAAGCTCGCCAGCCAAACTGGAGCCTAATCTTACAACTACTCTCTTTGGCTTAAGGAATGTAATGCTCTTTTGTTTTACCGCATTTAGATAAAAGGAAGGACCTGGAGCAGGATGCTTTGATGGATTGCATCTGAATGAGAGTAGCCTGACCACCTTAAAGTTGCATCTTAGGGATGGGTTGCATAGATTGATAGCAGTTATGAGCTGGCTGAATATTGGTGTGATTTGTGTAAATGTTAGGCTCCTATTATGTAAAATTCACTCATTCACGGGCAAAGGACAAGCATTGGGAATTCTGTCCTTGCCAGACGGATTGGACCTCCCCCATTGTAATTGGAAGAATAGGCAATGACTCCTGGCCTGTTTATAGATAATTAACATAGGCAGGCCTAGGTAACTTCCTGTCCTCTCCCCCAGCCTTAAATGTATATGCTAACTAACTTGAAAACAACTTGCAAGATTGAGGAAATCCCCGCTTTACCGATATAACACATTATTGTTCAAACTATGCTTACTGAAGGGCTGTCACTCATTGTTGTAATGTAACTCGCTACCTTTAAAATAAAGACACTGAGACCGGCAGGGCAGAGACGCCAGAGACGCCAGAGACGCCAGAATTCCCAGGGCTGCCTGCTTGGTCATCAGACTCCATCTTTCTCGTGGCTCTCTCACCTCATTTCGCCTAACCGTTCGTCCTTCGTGGACCCCTAGATTCGCCGGAACAAAGACCGACCCCGGCAGATAGGTGCACTCTTAATCTCCTTCACCTATTTTACCCATCCCCCTACCCAAACTCCCACCTTGTAACCACCAGTTTGTTCTCTATAGTTAAGAGTCTGTTATTTTTGGTTTGACTCTTTTTTTACCATTTGTTCATTTGTTTTGTTTCTTAAATTCCACATATGATTGAAATCATATGTATTTGTCTTTCACTGACTGGCTTATTTTGCTTAGCATTATACTCCCTAGTTCCATCTATGTTGTTGCAAATGGCACAACTTCATTCTTTTCTATGGATGAATAATATTCCATTGTGTGTGTGTGTGTGTGTGTGTGTGTGTGTGTATCTTCTTTATCCATTTATATATTGATTGCCACTTCTATAATTTGGCTATTGTAAATAATGCCACAATAAACATATGGGGTGTACATATTGCTTCAAATTAGCATTTTCATATTCTTTGATTAAATACCTAGTAGTGCAGGGTGCCTGGGTGGCTCAGTCGGTTAAGTATCCAACTCTTGATTTCAGCTCAGGTTATCATCTCACAGTTTGTGAAATCAAGCCCTGTATCAGGCTCTGCACTGACAGGGTGGAGCCTGCCTGGGATTCTCTCTCTCCCTCTCTCTCTCTGCCCCTCCCCTGCTCAGACTCTCTGTCTCTCTTAAAATAAATAAACTTAAAAAAAATACCTAGTAGTGCAATTTACTAGATCATATGGTAATTCTATAATTAATTTTTTGAGAAACTTCCATACTGTCTGCACCAGTATGGATTCCCACCAGCAGTGCTCGAGGATTTATTTTTCTCCACATCCTTGCCAATATTTGTTGTTTCTTATGTTTCTGATTTAGCCATTCTGACAGGTGTGAAGTGATATCTTATTGTGGTTTTGATTTGCATTTCTCTGATGATAAGTAATGTTTTCATGTGTCTGTTGGCCATCTGGATGTCTTCTTTGGAGAAGTGTCTGTTCATGTCTTCTGCCTATTTTTAATTGGATTATTTGATTTTTGGTTGTTGAGTTGTATACATTCTTTATATATTTTGGATACTAACCCTTTATTGGATATGTCATTTGCAAGTATCTTCTCCCATTCAGTAAGTTGTCTTTTAGTTTTGTTGGTTGTTTCCTTTGTTGTGAAGAAGATTTTTATTTTAATGCAGTCTCAATAGTTTATTTTTGCTTTTGTTTCCCTTGCCTCAGGAGACCTGTCTAGAAAGAAGTTGTTATTGCTGATGTCAGAGAAATTACTGCTTGTGCTCTCCTCTAGGATTTTACAGTTTCAGGTCTCACATTTAGGTCCTTAATCCATTTTAAGTTTATTTTTTGTGTGGTGTAAGAAAGTGGTCCAGTTTCATTCTTTTGCATGTAGCTGTCCAGTTTTCCCAACACCATTTGTTGAAGAGACTGTCTTTTTCCCATTGCATGTTCTTACCTCATTTTTCAAATATTAATTGACCATATAAACGTGAGTTTATTTCTGGGCTTTCTTTCTGTTCCATGAGTTGATCATGTGACTTATTTTTCACTCTATTAATGTGATGTATTACATTTATTGATTTGCATATATTTGAACTATCCTTGCATCCAAGGAATAAATCCTATTTGGTCATTGCATAACACTTTTAATGTGTTCTTGAATTTGGTTAGATAATATTTTTGAGAATTTTTACATTTATATTTACCAGAGATATTGGTCTATAGTTTTATTTCTTGTAGTATCTTTATCTGGCTTTGGTATTGGGATAGCGCTGGCCACATCCAGTGAGCTTGGAAGTGTTCCCTCATCCTCAAACTTTTCACTGAATGTGAGGATTAGCATTAATTATTTTCCAAATGTTTGGTAGAATTCACCAGTGAAGCCATCATGCTTTTCTTCTGGGGATGTTTTTTATTTCTATTCAACCTCTTGCCTTATTTATTGGTGTGTTCATAACTTCTATTTCTTCATGATTCAGTCTTGGTAGATTGTATTATTTGAGAAATTTATCCATTTATTCTAAGTTATCCAATTTATTGGAGTATATAAATGTTCATAGTATTTCCCTTTGATCCTTTGTATTTCTGTATTTCCATTGTAATATCTCCTCTTTTGTCTCTAATTTATTTCGGTCTTTATATTTTCTGACTTAGTATGGCTAAATATTTATCAATGTTATCTTTTCAAAAAGACAACTCTTAATTTCACTGATATTTTTTAACAATCTTTTTTAAATTATTATTTTATATATACAGAGAGACAGTGTGTGAGCAGGGGAGGGGGCACAGGGAGAGAGAGAAAATCCTAAGTAGGCTCGACACTCAGTATGGAGCCCAACATGGGGCTCAGTCACAAGACCTTGGGATCATGACCTGAGCCAAAATCAAGAGTTGGACGCTTGACCAACTGAGCCACTCAGGTGCCCCTCATAGATCTTTCATATTGTTTTTCTAGTTTCTATTTTTAAAAATTTTTGCTCTGTTCTTTATTATTTCCTTCCTCCTGTCTTTGGGCTTAGTTTATTCTACATTTTTTGGTTCCTTGAGATGTAAATTTAGATTGTTTATTTGAGATCTTTCTTCCATATCCTGTGGTCATATATTGGAAGTTATTGTTAAATATTGTTAAAATGTTCATACTACCCAAAGCTATCCACAGATTCAGTACAATTTTTATCAAAATCCCAATTGGCATTTTTTTAAAGAAATAGAAAAAGTCCTGAAATTCATATGGACCCAAAAAATAATAACCAAAGTGATCTTGCTAAAGAAGAATGAAGCTGGAGTCATCAATATACATTAGAAAATTATTACAAGACTACAGTAATTGAGACAGTATGATACTGGCATAAAAACAGACATAGATCAATGGAATAGAATAGACAATCCATGTGTGGTCAACTAATCTTCAACAAGGGTTCCAATAACTGAAGTGGGAAAATGATAGTTTCTTTGACAAATGGTGCAGTGAAAACTGGATATCCACTTGTACAGGGATAAAATTGGTCCTCTTTCTTACACCATACACAAAAGTCAACTCAAAATCAATTAGAGATTTAGTAGAACCTGAAATTGTAAGACTCCTTGTAGAAAACATAAGAGGAAAACTTCTTGATGTTGGTCCAGGCAATTATTTCTTAGCTTTGATATCAAAAGATAGGCAACAAAAGCACAAGTAGATAAGTGGGACTACGTCAAATTAAGAAGCTTTTGTACAGGAAAGGAAACAATCAACAGGGTGAAAGACAACCTTCAGAATGGGAGAAAATACTTGTAAACTATCTATCTGCTAAGGAGTTAATAACCAAAATATATATGTGTCTTACAACTCACCTGCAATAAAACAAAATAACTCAATTTAAAAATTCCCAAAGGATCTGAAATGACATTTTTCCAAAGAAGATATACAAATGTCCACCAAGTATATAAAAACATCACTAACCATCAGGGAAATACATATCCAAACCACAATGAGATATCACCTTACACTGGTTAGAATTATTTCTCAAAATAGAAGAAAAGATAACAAGCATTGGTGAGGGTGTGGAGAAATTGGAACCCTTATACACTTTGGGCTGCAATATAGAATGGTGTAGCCACTATGGAAAACTGTAAAGATCCCACAAAAAAAATAAACTAAAAACAGAACTATCAATCCCACTTCTGAGTATATATTCAAAAGAATTGAAATCAGATCCCAAAGAGATATCTGAACCCCTATGTTCATATCAACATTATTCACAATAGCCAAGATACGGAAATAACCCAAATGTCCATCAGAGATAAATGGATAAAAAAAATGAAATGGAATATTATTCAGCCTTAAAAAAAAAGAAAGAAAGAAATCCTGGCCTTTGTGACAGCATGAATGAACCTAGAGGACATAATGCTAAGTGAAATAAGCCAATTGCAGAAGGACAAATACTGCATGATTCTACTTATATTAACTATCAAAAATAGTCACTCATAGAAGTGAATAATAGAATGGTAGTTGGCAGGGGCTGGAAAGGGGAAAATGGAGAATGTCCAATGAATGGGTATAAAGCATCTGTTATGCTAAATGAATACATTCTAGAGATCAAGTACCTATAGTTTATGATGAGGTATTGTGTACTTTAAAATATGTTTTATTATAGATCTCATGTAAAATGTTCTTACCAAAACAACAAACATACAAACAAAAACAAAAGAACATAAGGAAATTTTTGGAGGTGATAAATATGTTTAATATCTCGGTCATGGTGATGGCATAATGGGTATATGCATATGTCCAAATTTTTCAGGATGTATACAATAAATATATGCAATTTAAAAGTATCAATTATACCTCAACAAAGCTAAAACCAAAAAGACAAAGAAAATCTGTCTACCAGCAACAACTGATACTAGAGAAGCTTGTCTGTTCATTCAGGGCAGTTGGTCATAAAATAATAAAAGATAAAACAAAATGAAAAATATATAAATAAAATGAAATCAGGTATCCTGAGAATTGAGAATCAAAAACAAACAAACAAAACCCCCCAAAACAAAAATACTAGTCCTTGGTGCAGCCAGTTTTGAACCTAGGATTCTTAGAACCCCATGCACACTTTTCATTATAGCTATTATTCTTGCTTAGAATCATTTTCATCATATGTTTTAATTCAAATTGACCATAAATACTTTTCCTTGCTCTGCATGTCCCATAAAGTTCTTTTTATGAACTGGGTAGCTCAGTCAGTTAAGTGGCCAACTTGACTCAGATCATGATCTCACAGTTCACGAGTTTGAGCCCCGCGTTGGCCATGTGCTGACAGCTCAGAGCCTGGAGCCTGCTTCAGATTCTGTGTGTGTGTCTCTCTCTCTCAAAAATAAAGAAGCATTAAAAAACTTCATCTGAAGTTCTTTTTTACAACTTTATTGCCGAATCACCAAAATACTTTTCAAAGTGGGCTGTATCACTTTGTACTCCCACAAGCAGTATATGAAGGTTACAGTTATTCCCCATTCTCTGTTCCACATCCCCACCAATCCTAGGTATGATCAATTTTTTTAATTTTAAAAGGTGGGGAGTGTATTTCTTTGGGATTTTAATTTGCATTTCAACATGTTGAACACATTTTCACATGCTCATTTGCCATCTACATGTAGTTTTCTCTGTTTAATTGTCTTGTACGTATTGTATTGGGTTATTTGTCCTCTCGTTTGCTGTTTTGAGAATTTACTATTTATTTTTAGTTACTTTGGTATTCTGAAAGTTTATATTAATACCTCTTTATCTAAGTCTTTATACATTTTTGGATACTCAAGATCTCTATTTTTAAAGAGCTTTCTTGTAAAATATCTTTAATAATTTTCTCTGCTTTTTTTTCTCTGTTCTTAGTGCCTGGAGATTTTGCTGCTCTAACTTTAGATCACTTTTATTTGTTTTGTTTCACTTGTTTTATCTTTTTATTCCACTTTCTAAAGATTTGTTCAACTGATGATTTTGAGCCTTCCGCTGAATACTTGTCTTCAGCTCCTGATTTCCAGTAGATTTCCTTAAGTCTACTTAACTACTTTTTCCTAATTAATAGATGCCTAAAACATAAATATACAGCTTAACCAGTTAAGCTGTCCTCCTTCAGTTTTGATACCAATATTATGCCAACTTCCTACACAATATTGGAAACCCATTCTTTCCCTCCCCAATGAAAAGGTTTACAGAACCCTAGAGTTCTATGTTTCCCATGGACTTACAAGCTCTGACATCCCTGAATATGACAATAACCTAAATGTTTTTTGAAAAGGACAAAAACTAACCTGTGGAGATCAGGAATTCTTAAGCTGTACTGACTTTGGTTGAAGTGTTTTCAATGAGCCGATCTCAACCTGGAACCAGCTGAAACCAGGGATACTTGCTAATTTCTATTATTCTCCCCAAGTTATCTGATAATTATCTTTAATAAATTTGGGTGAGGAGACACTCAAGGGGAAGGCAGAAAATGCAGTCAATAAAGAAAAAGGGGAGATTTTTTTTCTTGTAGAATTTGATAAATCCTTGTGTTTTGTTTTGCTTAGACCCAAGTCTACCCATAAAAGGTGTATGGAAATCTCTTTATTTCCTTCAGCATTGGATAATAGACTCATGTCAGTATCTGTCTTTGGGTCAGTAGCATGCTGAAATGGATTTTAGCTCCCCTCAGCTGGGGACGTTGGGGAAAAGATACTTATATAGGCATGCTCTTGCTGATGTCATATACATGAAATCCTAGACTGTGTACCCTTTTTACTGAGGTTATTTTCACTTTGCACAATGCATTTGAGATTCAGCCATGTGGTGTGTATACTAGTATTTATTTCCTTTTCGTGCTTATTAGTATTTCCTGTAAAGATATAACACATTTTTGTATTCATTCACGAACTGAAGGACATTTGAATTGTTTTCAGTTCTTTGTAATTGTGAATAAAGCTATTATAAATTTGCACCTATAGGTTTTGTTTTGAGTTAACATAACTTTTTTTTCCCCTTAGATAATAATCTAGGAGTGGGATTGCTGGGTCATGTAGTAAGTCTGTTTTAAACTACTGTAAACTGCCAAACTGTTTTTCAAAGTGGCTGTATCATTTTGCATCCCTATCAGCAATGTATGAGAGTTCCATTTCAACTGCATCTTAGTGAGCTTTACTACTGTCATTACTTGTTTTCTGTCATTTTAGCTTTTGTAATAGGTGTGTAGAGGGTATCTCATTATGCTTTTGATTTGATTTTCCCTAATAGTTTATGGCATTATGAATTTTTTTATATCCTTATTGGTCATTCACTACCTTTTCTGGTAAAGTGTCTAAATTTTGTCTATTTTAAGTTAGTTTGTTTCTTTTTATTGAGACTGAAGATTCTTTATATATTCTGGAAACAAGTACTTCATTAGATATGTGTTTTGCAAATATTTTTTACCCATATGTGACTTGGCTTTTGTCTTAACCATGCCTTTTGAAGAATGTAAGTTGTTAATTTTGAAGCACACCGTATCAAGTTTTTTTTTTTTTTTAATACGTTGTGTTTATGGTGTCTTACTTAAAATTTTGCCTACCTGAGGTCCACAAATATCTTCTTCTATGTTTTTTTCTAGAAGCTCCATTGTTTTAAGTGTTACATTTAGCTCTATTATCTGTATTAGGTTAATATTTGTATTTGAAATAAAGTCAAGGAAAAGGGTAAATTTTTTTCCTTCGGGAGTCCATTTATTCCAACACTTTATTTTTTTTATTTTTAACATTTATTCATTTTTGAGAGAGAGAGAGAGAGAGAGAGAGAGCGAGCACACCAGTAGGGGAGGTGCAGAGAGACAAGGAGACACAGAATCTGAAGCAGGCTCCAGCCTCTGAGCTCTCAGCACAGAGCCGAATGTGGGGCTTGAACTCACAAACTGTGAGATCATGACCTGATCCAAAGTCGGACATTTAACTGACTGAGCCACCCAGGTGCCCCTCCAACACTATTTCTTGAAAAATTTATCTTTCTCCATTGAATTGCCTTGGCACCTTTGTTGAAAATTAATTTATCATACCTATGAGTCTATTTATGGACTCTTCTCGTCCCAATACCACACTGTCTTGATTACTGTGAGATTATAGTTACTCTTGATATTAGATAGTGTGAGTTCTCCAAAATTGTCCTTACTCAGAATTGTTTTGGCTATTTTCGTTCATTTGCCTTTCCATATAATTTTGAGAATCAGCTCTGATGAAGTAGGTTGAGGAATGGATGGTTTTAGGATATACTGAAGCAGTTTTTCTTTGAAATACATGGATAAATGTGCCAGTAGGTACAGAAGGATGTATGGGAAGGGGCTTAGTATTTTCCCCCTTACCTCAGGAACAAATCAATGTAGAGGAGGTAATTTGTGGTTCAGGAGAGAAAAGTGATAATTGTAGGAGCAAAGTCCCTGAGATGGTGGAAGACATGGGATCCTGAGCAGAGGTGAGGGCTGGTTGTATGTGTGCAGAGAGGTGGCAGAGGATGCCAGGGTAGAAACACATAGATTGGGTTTGGGAAGTTCTGAGAAGTCCCACCTTATTACTTTATCATCTCAATGAAATTTTCAGGGAGGTTATTAGAAAGAAGGATTGTTGCTAGTAATTGAGGAGTAATGTGGCATAGATAGAACTAAGAGTGAAAGTAAGGAGCAATTCATTCATGGTCATGCTTTTGAGATAAAATAATTAAATGTGGCTTAAAGGTTTTCTCATCACTGCTTGATTGCTCAGACTCAGGAATTATTATATTATTATGTGGTCATTATACTAGTAGTAATAGGAGGAGGAGTTGTAGCATAGGAAATAGCTATAAAACCAACCTCCTCAAAGGCACAAAAAGTTGTGTGCCAGTTTGCTCAGGCTTCTATAACAAAGTACCACAGACTGGGTGGTGGCTTAAAATAGAATGTTTTTTCTTATAATTCTGGAGTCGAGAAGTCTGAGATCAAGGTATCAGCAGAGTTGGTTTCTGCTAAGTTCTCTCTCCTTGGCTTGGAGATGGCCATCCTCTCCTTGCACCTTCACATGGTCTTCTCTCCATATATGTCTGTGTCGTAAATCCCTCTTTTTATAAGGACTCCAATCATATTGGGTGAAGGCCCACCCCCAATGAACTCAATTTAACTTATTGACCTCTTTAGGGGCACCTGGCTGGCTCAGTCGGTTAAGCATCCAACTTCGGTTCAGGTCATGATCTCATGGTTTGTGAGTTTGAGCCCCACGTTGGGCTCTGTGTTGACAACTCAGAGTCTGGAGCCTGCTTCAAATTCTGTGTCTCCCTTTCTCTCCGCCCCTCCCCTGCTCATGCTGTCTGTCTGTCTGTCTGTCTCTCTCTCTCTCTCAAAAATAAATTAAAAAAAAAATGAAGATCCTATCTCCAAATACAGTCATGTTCTTAGTTTCCAGTTGTTAGTACTTCAACATAAGAATTTTGAGGAAACACAAATCATCCCATAACAGTACCATTATTAGTTCTATTTTAATGCTATCTTTACTCCTATTGCTAATACAATTAATTTTGTTCTAGTAATGACCTTGCAAAGTAGGACGTAGTCACTGAAGCTCAAGTATTATATCTCTTGCCAAACTTCCCTAGGAATGGAAGACAAACTGACAAAACTTGTGTGTTTTTGAGTGGTGGGTTGCTGACATAGAAAGTCAATCAATTTATAGTCATCAATTCATTTATGATCACTAAACTATAAATATTCAGCATTACTAAAGAAACTAACAATCAAGGATAATCAAGTTTTATGAATCTACAGATATACTGGAAATCATACTGGATGCAAAATCCAATGAAATATAGCCAGTCAGGCAACTGGAGGAAACCACTGCCCAGAGTTCAAGTCCCCTGCAGTCCTGAGGCAAATGATGAGCAAAGGAATCCTCAGGCCACTGCAAACATTCACACCTTCTCACCTGCCAAAGCTATGCATCTGTGATCATTTCTGAGGGGATTAAAAATGGCTTCTACTTCCCAAATCTTAAAGAAGGGCACATTATTAGCAGCACCTAAGGGGTTGTGGAGCCCCACCTAGAACACCAAGAATATAGCAGGAGCAGTACAGAGGAGAGCAGAGAAGAAGGTGGGAAAGAGGAGTAGTAGGAGATAGTCTTGAAGAGAATCAGCATTGTTTCGTATGGCAACTGTCTTTAGGGAGGCTATTACAGTTTCCTTATGAGATGTAGGGTTAATTGCCTGAGGCAGAGGTGGAGCAGCTACTTCAAAGGAAAGAAGGCTCTTCATAATTTAGGAGCTCAATATCAGCAACTTTATGTGGGTCTTCTGACATGTCCCCATTCCAACTTTTAGGATTCCATTGTTTTCCAACCAATGCCTTCACTTTTGCAGTAGACACCCTGTGAGGCTGGGAGTTCAACTTGTGTTGTAATTCAGCCACTCATAGGATGAGACTGTGGGTTTCCAACAATCTGACCTGTGTGACTTTAGGAAATAAGGTAGACACAGAAGGTTTCAGTGGTGGTTTCATTTATGTAGTGTTTGACCTGGGAATTTGAACTCTTGAGCTCATCTGTTTCTTTCCCTACTTTGTCCAGCAACATTAGGAACAACCAGCCAATATCATTATACCCGTTAATTTGATTAAAAAATATTTGAAAGCATCATATGCATGGTCACCTAGGTCCTTGCTTCTTATAAGTATCTTACTAGGATTATCCAATGTTGATATTTTGTTTATTTCTATTGCCAGATTAAGGCATGAACTATAAATGATCTTTTTACTCCTGGAAATAGAATCATTAGTGCCATTAAATCTAACCAGATTAGAGACAAAATATCAGAAGCCCCAGAACTAATTAAAGATTTATGCTTAAGATTCTATTCTTCTAGAAACATTTGTTACCAAAATCTGTATTAGTAAGGGTTCTCCAGGGAAACAAACCAGTAGGATGTTGATTTACTACAACATATTGACTCATGAGATTATAGAGGCTGGTAAGTCCAAAATCTGCAATGTGGGCCAGCAGCCTGAAGACTCAGGAGAACTAATGTTGCAGATAAAGTCCAACATCAATCTGCTGGATAATTCCCTCTTCCTCACAGAAGGAGGTTTCTTGTTCCATGTAGGCCTTCAACTGATTAGACGAGGCCCACCCACACCATGACAAGGAGTCGGCTTGCTCAAAGTTCACTGATTAAAATTTTTTTTCTAAAATTTAATTTTATTCTAATACATTAATACCAATGTATGCCTGGAAACCCAGTGGTAATTCATAAGTTTAGTAGTTCACAACATTTCTAGAAAGCACATAATATTAATATTCAAATAAGGCCTTACGGAAAGTTTTATAAAGAATTAAATGTTTACATAATCCTTTTTAAAAGGCTTGGTACATTTTGAAAGATTGACATTACATTTTTAAAAATCAAAATAAAGTTTTTCCCCGCAAAATATATAAAGAACCACTTGCTTGCTGACATTTGTATTTTAAGTGCCCAGAATATGAGCAATGTTCAAAATGAGTCAAATGGTCAAAGGCAGTTAATAACAGCTTGTACAAGGGCTTGACTCATGTGATTTAGCACCAAGTAAAGTAAGAGTAAATATTCCATTGAAGATATAGTTGGGTTTCTCCTCTACTTCTCATTGCCCTAGTCTTCCTACTACCAGGCCACAGAACCTAAGCATGTATCCTTGTTACCCAATTAAAAAAATCATATCATCTTCATTTTTAAGTGGCTACTCAACTTACATACACAGTCAGAGTTCTTTCCCTGCTAGATGATAGAATGGCAGTGTAAGCTAGCATGTGTCAAATTCTTTGGGAATAAAGAACTAACTCTTTCAGCAAACTCAATTACTGTCCTGGTCTTTTTAAATCTGCCATGTAGATCCTTTTAAATTGCTGCATCTGCTTACTAATTATGATTGTTATGTATGTCAAGGTAATTTTCCCCAGGCATACCTGATCTATTTCTATTTCCTAATGACAAAGTATACTTGCTTTACTTTGGGCGATGGGTTTTCTTTTTCTTTGTCTTTTTCTTTTCTCTGTTCTCTTTTCATACTTTGTTAGTCATCAAGGCAGATCATACATACTGATCAAAAAGAGAAACTGGCAAATCCTAAAGCACATACTTCTTAGCTTGAGTAACAGGTGAAAACATTTTCCATTTCCATACATTTTCCATTACAACTTCAACTTTTGTGCTTTTGCAAGAACTTCTAATGTCAATTTCTAACAAAAATCCTTTTCCTCAATTCACATGTATTCTCAAAAGAAAACATGTCACAGGAAAGTAATGCTAATGTAATACAACTTTATAACAGACTGAAACTTCTGAGTAAACTGAAGGTATAAAATAAATATAGCATATATGGCTAAACTTTTAAGTTTCTTAGTGTAAAGGCAACAGTAAATTTGCATCCTGAAACTAATCTGCACATCCAGTTTCTTTTCTTCTGAAATTTGATAGACATGGTGTCTCACAAAATCATGAAGCACAGTGCTAATGATGCCGGTTTTTTGGCATCAGTCTGTGTATGTTTCTTTGATGAAATATTTCTCCAAATGGCATGGGATTTTTTTTAACTTTTCCAGAAAAATAATAAACTTTTTATCAACCACTCTTCTGAACAAAAGTTATATTACTACCAATTGCTCTTCTAATTATGCTTCAGAAGATTTTTTGAAAGTTAAGACATACCTGATGTTTTTGAATTGCACACCCAAAGAAAATAACTCCATAAAACACACCAGATGAAAAGATTAGTCTTAGTATTGGATTTGGCACATCCTTAATTTCCAGAAAAAATCAGCAGAAGTGAAACTAATATAATTTTCAAAGAATTCATATAAGCCATTCTCAAGACAAAGAGCTTCAAAATGCACAAAAGAGGGGCATCTGCTCATTGTACTAGTTGTACGCACTTTTCCTCATTGAGTAGCTGAGGCTTTCTGATTTATTTGTGGAACTTTTGTTTGTTTGTAAGAAAGCATAAACATAGGGCCTGATCTTGTCGGTTTCTGCTCTGGAGAAATGTTTCCAATACCCCCCTATTCTGGTAAAATTCCAGCATCGGCTCTGTTTGGACTTCATAAGCCTTTAGTCTCTCAACAACTGTCTCTGGCTTATTATCTTCACACTGAATGAGAGGCTCTCCACTCCGGTCATCAATGCTCACAGTCTTGGGAGGGTTGAATTCGATGTTGCAGACTCAGGCGCTGGCTAGATGAATCCAGCAAGCAGTGAGACCTTGCATAATGACCTCAAAGGGCACATTCAGATGAATTACTGTGTCTACTTGACAAGATCCATCCAGAGCTCCTGCCTGTGGAAGTGGAAAACCATACAATAGCCAGCTAAATTGGGTGAGGTTTTTCAGCTCATAAAGGGCCAGTCAAGGCATGACATCATCTGGGATGAGCTTCCCTTGGTCAATGAAAGTCTTGGCTAACATGCCAATTTCTGTGCCCTGAAGCATGATGTCTTGGAGCAGCAGGTCCCTGCTGGAGAGGTAATTCAGCACAAAGTGTTTGGTGGTGTGGGAGAACACAATGCTGTTGCCCACTCCAGGCACTGCCAGGATCACTGTGTGTATCAACCTCCACCCCCAGGGCTCTAGGGAGAAGCTCCAGGCCTGGTGTCCAAGCTTGGCTGTGCGCTCCCTCTGCTCCACGGCCTTGCAGGCTGCTGAACATTATTAATCTCATGCAAAAACACCCTTCAACTTGAAACATAAAATTGTCCATCATGCCGTGTATAAATTTAGTGAGATCCAAATTATAACTGCAAGTGGAGCCCCAGAATTAAGGCCATGAAGTTTTGCTAATTTTGCATTTCAGCAGTTGATAAAATTAATTCAGTACCTATGCTATAGATGCACAAATGCCTTTACGTTTTTCTTGTATAAATTCATTTAGTTAATGTTGGTTTTACAACTGGGTCAGATTCTGGACCTTTGTTTCTTTTTCTTTGCTTTTTCCCTTCTTCTTCTTTTTCTCCTCCTCCTTTGTCTCCTCCTCCTTTTTATTCCTCTCCTCTTCTCTCTTTTTTAAGTTTTTTTTTAATTCCAGTATAATTAACAGTGTAATATTAGTTTCAGGTGTACAATATAGTGATTGAACAACTCCATACAACACCTGGTGCTCTTAACAAACGCACTCCTTAATCCTCATTTCTCTCTGTCCTTCCCTCCCTCCACTCATCTCCCCACTCACTCTCTTTCTTCCTCTCTCTCTATATATATACTTGGAGGCATTATCCCTACCCTATTTATTTATAAATTTATTTTTCCAGAGCCTCAAATTGGTATCATGAGGGTTAGGGGCCTCCAACATCGCAATATTTTTTTTTTTAGGATTTAAGGATCCTGGGCTTCAGTTGGGTTTGAATTAATCTCTTGGTATGCTACACGACTGTCATTGTCATTTTTTCCCACAATTATCCTCAGGATGAAGTTCTTTTTTGGTTACAGGCATAGGCAGCAGCAGTAACTAAAGTCTTCTGTGGAGTCCTAGTGAGCCATCTGCCTTTAGGGTTGTGGACTCAATAATTCAAATCTTCAAATAGCAACCACTCTTCAAATAGTGACTGTCCTTCCTCCACGCAAGTGACCACCTGACCTGTTCATATATTGCATATATTTCATAGGGTATAGCTTTTCTCATGAATGCTCTATAGAATTGGGGACCAATGCCTGGTTTAGATACACAACTAATTGGCCACAGGATAAAAGTTACACCCCTGAGCCTAGTGTCAGAAATACCTTATTCTGATTTTGAAACACATCATTCATTCTAAGACACATAGATGGGCCTGGGCTATGACAAATATCCCAGGGCTACTTTAAAGAGAACATTAATCTCATACTCCAGTCCAATTATTTATCAAAACTTCCAACTTAGAAACTTGGTAGAACTTAGCATATGCAATACAAAGGAGGACAGCTCAAAAGGCAAGCCAACAAGTAAGTAGCGGCTCAAATTACTTTCCATCAGACAGTGGAGCTAGTTATTAAGCCAAGGCAATAGAAAAAAGACCCCCAATGGTGGTGGTCATCATCTAGACTACACTGCTCACATTGCCAATAGTTGTGCCCACTCTGAAGGCACAGGATGGACCCCTCACCCAAAATTAAGTTCAGAGGATGCCACATACACACCAAGAGCATATTCAAAGATTTAACATTCACATGATGAGGATTTTGAGGGAGAGCAGGGTGGGCTTCCCAAATGGTTCTGAAAATGTCATGAGAGAACAAGAAAAGGAAACTGGCTTGGAGTTTTTATTGTGTTTAGGAGTTCGGGTCACCATGAGTGTCCCTATGCACAAGTAGGGTCTTGCATGATTTGAAACTCCCATTTTCACCAATGAAGTGTGCACTTTGATTTTTTATCAGCTTGCCCAAAGATGGGTAGATGAACAAGAGGGAGAAGTGAGGCTTAAAAGCTGTCAGAAGTCCACAATAATACAAAAATGGAGTCAGACTATTGCACCACCCAGTAAGTCAATTAATTGTACTGATAGGGGATTATACCAAATCTGTTCTGTTTTATTTAGGTGACACTGGATAATATTGATAACCATAACCCCTAGTAGAATAATGAGAACTATCTGGAGGAGAGACTTCAGTCAGTTGCAGTCAAGCCTGTTAATGTGTAAAAGCAGAGAAGAGAGTCCAGCAATAACAACATAAGGCTAAAGAGAATCATATCACTGTTTATAATGTTAATCTTGTTCTTTGCTTCAAGTGAAGGCTGTTCTTTCTGGAGTCAGTGGATGTTGGGAGGTTTCTGAGAGTTCTTAAACTAAGATTTGTTCTTGGTCAGCAATTAGGTTACTGGTAACAGTGGCACTCAGTGTTAAATTGACCAGATGTACTATGGATGAGAACTGAGGGAGGGAGACAGAAATTAACAGTCTCTTTCTCCATCCCTGTCCACCCAAAGTCAAAGATTTTCTCTTCCCACCAGCCAGGGCTGTTTTTCTCTTTCCACAGTCACATGATTGATATGACTGGTTCCTGCAGCAGGATTCTTATGATCACGTTGGGCCCACCTGGATAATCCAGCATAAGATCCCCATCTCAAGATTCTTAACTTAGTCACACTTTCTTAGCTCCTTTTGCCATGAAACATATTCACAGGTTCTGGGTGAATGTCAACATTTTGGGGGCAGGCATCACTTAGTATACCTTATTGGCTATGCTTATGAGTGCTGCCCAGCACTACAGTCTTCGTGTTCCAATGTCCAAAAGAGTTTAAAAGGTTTGGCCACCTTTATTTCCACCATGTTCCCAACATGCTGACCAGTGCACAAGGCCTTCAGATGCTCTCAGGGAAGGAAAGACCCTGGCCTTTGTTCTAATCTGTTTGTCTTGAAAGTGGTAAGGTCTGGATAAAGAGGTGGTATTGAAGGTGTTGGATCAGCACTAACTTGAACAGTACAAACTTCAGCAAGGTCCTCTTGGTCCTCTTCCTGTTTGTCCACAGTAAATGCTGAAGCTGGCAAGGGACCATTCTCTACTACAGCCATGGTATTTAAGTTTTGTAGTTCTCTTATGGTCTGATAGTGAGAGAGTTTCATGGGTACAATGAACTGAATGTTTATGTCCTCCCAACATTTGTATGTTTAAAATCTAATCCCCAATATGATGATACCATCATTGGAAGTGCAGGCTTCAGGATGTGATTAGCTTATGAGAATGGAGCTCTCATGAATGAAACTAGTGTGTTTATAAGAGATCCCTACAGAGCTCCCTTGACCATTCTGCCATGTGTGGCCACAGCAAGAATATGGGGGTCTATAAACCAATAAATAGGCTCTCACACCAGACACCAAATATGCTTGCATCTTGATCTTGGACTTCCCAGGCTCTAGAATTGTGAGAAATAAATGTCTTCTGTTTAAGCTACTCAGTCAATAGAATTTTATTACAGCAGCATGAATAGACTAAGACAATGTGAAAATTATCGCTCTCCTCCTTGGAGGTCCCCTGGCATAATAGCCTGGTCCACATGGTCCTATGGTCTAGAACTTCAATTGTTTTTTATTCTCTCCATTAGCCTAAAAGACATTGTCTTAGTCTTGTGTTCAGGCTTCCATTCTGATAATTTGTTGGACAGAATCTGGAGGCAATCTCCAGGGCACAAGAGAAGATTTTATTGTTCCTGATAGCCTTGTACTACCAACTGAACAAATCAGTCAATCGGATCCTGAATGAATGTCTCATCTGAACACTCATGTTCTCCATTACAAATTTAGGCTCGGGTTACAGTGACCATAAGGGAAGTTGTAGCTTTCCCTGTTCTCATCCATGTATGTTTATCAGATGACAGAAACTCATCTTGGGTAGACCACCAATTTGTTATGAATGTAAAGACACACTACAACAAGCCCTGATTGGTCTTTACATGTTTTTTCCATGCTCATGTCATCAGCCAAGGTGCACATGGCCATGCTGGTATGGGGTCAGTCTTTAGGTAACCTAGTGATGTCCATCCCCTCTCATCCATCAAAACTAGTATGACTAGTAAAACTCCCTCATCTGCTAGTCAAAGGGGCCAAGCCTCTGTAGTTTAATTAGGCTTTTGCTCCAACCTATCTTTAATTTCCCACATTTCCTAGTCACTAGAAGAGTGGACCTTAGCACATCTGTGAGTTTCTGACAACTCTTGACTACCAGGGAATACTTTATCTGTGGCTATAGCTAATGATCAGAGGGAAGTTGTTTTAATTTCCCAATAGCACAGGAGGGTGAGTAACAACCATGGAATATTTTTTAGCTTTATGAGACCCCCTTGTCTTATCTCTGTTAACTACTGACACAACTCAGTAGGGTCCCCATCATGATGGTCAAGCACCAGTTGTCTACCTTGCCCTGAACACTTCAGTAACTAGGTCTGCTATTGCTCACCAACCTCCTGTTTCGTACCTGGCTAATAAAGTAGAGGGGCCTCACCTATCCTTTGTTCTAAAACGACATTTCACCCTATAAGCCTCTAAGAGGAAGGAGTTAAAAGTCTAAAAGGAGTAAATCTGCCAGGAGCAGGGGGGACCAAAGTCCTCTGTAGTATCAACTTCTCTGACTGTAAGATAAATGGTCAACTTTTGTAGGAGTTACAAATTTTCTCTCAGGAACATAACGTTTTTAGTTTGCAAGTGACAGCACTTTTTCCTTGACTTCCAGAGGGATTCAATGTTGTGAATCTGCTATTATTTTAAGAAACTTTTCTCGGCAAGCAGGCCTTGAATTTTGTTGGAGCTTATCAGTCACTCCTATTAGCGGGCAGCCAAGGCCACCAAGAATGAGATCTTTAGTTTGCCAACCAACAAAACATCCATATACAGTGAAAACTCTGGATATCAGAGGAATTTTCTAATACTTTATAAGCATTCAAATTTCAAACACATATCACATTTCAAACCAAGTACACATTTTTACAATGGTATACATACTATGAACCATCCTGAACATTATTCACAAGTTACTTTAATTTTTTTTTACATCTTTTCATTACAAGTTCTCTCACACTCCATTAGGTGCTTTCTTTTCCTTTTTTTAACAGAAACACAGAACAAAGAGTTTTAACATAGCCACTTCTGGATTTAAACTGTAGCCTAAAGTTCAAGGAGTGGGGGAAAAGGGTGGCACAGAGGGTAACATGATAAACATATCCTTGCATTTACTTTTGGTTTTAACGTCTCAACAAATGCACTTTTAATAAAAACAAAACACCAATTGAGCAGCTGGTTTTGATCTTACTTCTAGCTACTCGACCTCCAAGTCTAAGCAAGTGTGATTCAGAATCTTGAGATGGGAATCTTATGCTGGATTATCCAGGTGGGCCCAATGTGATCATAAGAATCAGTATAGTCCTTATCAGAGGAAGGCAGAAGGTCAGAGGAGAGAAGATTCTGTGCTGTGCTATTGAAGATAGAAGGGGCTACAAGCCAACAAGTTCAGATAGCCTCTAGAATATGGAAAAGGCAAGGAAATGGATTCTTCCCTGAAGTCTCCAAAAGGAATGCAGCCCTGCTAACACTTAGGCCAAGGGCTGCACTACCTGAACATGAGAAATCTTCTCCTTCCCAACATGTCCCCTATAATTCCTTAGTAGGGGAACCCTATTTTCCCTTTTGTGCACTACATAGGTGAGAACATGAGCTACCAGATGCCAGGAAATCTTTTTTTAAAATTTTTTAATGTTATTTATTTTTGAGGGGAGGGGAGGGGCAGAGAGAGATGGAAACACAGAATCCAAAGCAGGCTCCAGGCTCCAAGCTGTCAGCACAGAGCCTGATGCAGGGCTCAAACTCACAAACCATGAGATCATGAAATGAACCAAAGCAGAAGATTTAACCGACTGAGCAACCCAGGTGTGCCCAGGAAATCTATCTTATCTCCTAACCTGGCCTGTGTGGCCCCCTGTTTTCTAACAGGACGATTTAATTTTACCACCCCCACACTGGGGACAGAATTTGTCAAGCTCACTAATAAAAACAAGGCAAGGCTGGGGCACCTGGGTGGCTCAGTCAGTTAAGTGTCTGACTTCGGCTTAGGTCATGATCTCACAGTTCATGAATTCGAGCCCCACATCAGGATCTGTGCTGACAGCCTGGGTCCTGCTTTGGATTCTGCGTCTCCCTCTCTCTTCCCCTTCCCTGCTCGTGCTGTCTCTCTCTCTCTTTCCCTCTCAACAAACAAACAAACAAACAAACAAAAAACATTAAAAAAAAAGGCAAGGCCAAAGTTAAGGCCTGACTACTGTGACCTGAAAAGATGTAATGAAACACTTAGATTTAGACAATTTATTACTTATCTAGATAGTGAAAGGAAGTTTAGCTAAAGGTGTCAGTAACCAGTGATTTTTGTTCCATGCATCAAAAAGGATAACAAATAAAACGGCCAGGAGACCACACACAAGTTGTAGGGGGAGCCAAATCTTGACTTTATATTCCCCAGCTCTGAGGAACACAGGACAGAAAGCTTCCTATCTCCTCAGTCAGGGAGGAGATGAGAAATTGTCTCCTGACAGCTTCCTAGGGGAGATAGGAATGTGACTAAGTGGCCTTGTATCAGTTCCCATGGCCTCCCATTCTCTTGTGTTCTGAGAAGGTCACAAGATGTTCTTTTAGAACTCAGATTAGCTGTGGCTTAGGCCTTTGCCTATATCGATACATGAAAGGGCACAAAGATACCATGATAGAGACATTCCCCTATGAGTAAGAATCAAAGATATGAACCCAGTGATTGATAAAAATTACAAAGTATATTTGGAAATTTCACATTCATAATGAGATATATTCTCTTATTTTCCTTCTCTTTTGCTCACCTATTCTATTTATTTTGCTGTCTCTCCTTCCTCTTTTCTGTCTCATCACTCCATATAGACTTCAAATTCAGTAGCTATAGTCCTTTGTTATGCTATTCTGTTAGTGTTTGCCCCCTCCCCAAATTGTGAGACCTTTGAGAGGAAGGACCCCATTCCAGTGGCCTTTTCATATTTAGTAGATGGCGTGCTGCATGGAATATGGTAGACCTATTTGTTGAATTAAAATTAATTTTGGTGTTAATACTGATAGGAAAAATACCTCTTCCAATGTGAAGTTAGTAAAGATTTTTTTTTCCTCTGTAAATGTCTTTCTTGTGTATCAGGTGCCTTAGAGTATTAGGTGCTATATAAATTCTTGTAGGCATCTCTGAGGTGTTTGAGGACCAGAAATTGGACTTGTTTTTCTATGTCTATCCACACAGGGACCATCTCAGTTCTCAACACATAACATGACACTAAGAAGCATTTCAACCATTTTAATAACCCATGCCATCTTCATGGGTTTTGTTCTCATCTACATATGACCTGTACTTAATATTTTTAATTAAATCAAGGTAACTCTAAAACCGAATAGCCTGGAGATTAAATTATATAAAGACATAAAAATTGAAAAGTTAATATATCTACACCTATACCAGCCCCAAGAATATACCCTCCAACCCTATGGATTTTTCAAGTGTTCACCCACCAGTCCCAGGCCCGTTTAGGGATTGGTACATCCAGTTCTAAGGCCTCCTTAGGGGATGTTCCTGATAAGGCCACCAGAGAAATCAGAAAGAACTGTTCCTGAAGCTAGAGAAGAACTTAGCACTTCCCCTACCTTGATCTCGGAATTTTTATGAGTCTGGTCAGACAGTGCAGATGGAAGATAAAGAAGAGAACAAGGAAGTCATCTTGGCTTACTCTCCTTGAGGGCAAAGACATTCAACTTTATGCTTCTAAGGTTCTGGGAGAGATCAGCCTTGTAGCTGCTTCTAAAGAAAAAGGCATTTGCAAGTCAAAACTCACAACTCTGAAGAGAACCTGCCAAATTCCAGCTTCCCTCTACATGCCTTCTCAAGAGAAATTACCCAACCAAGCCCTCAAGGATAGAGGGGTGACACCAAGAGGCTATATATGCTAGAAGGAAGATAGATCCAAGATTCCTTTCTAGACTCTAAGCCAGAATACTCTCTAAAAACCTAGTATTAACAGAAAGAAGAACAGAAGATTTATGAGAGAAAAGAAAGCCTGAAGGTAGAAAATGAGTCAGTCAATAAACCTCTTTTATTTTAAATACAAAACTGTGACTTTAGTCACTTCAAAAAGCAGAAGCATCTGTAGACACAGTGCATAGACACTTGAGCACACATACGCACACCACCTCGCATATTCAAAGAATGTACAGAAATCCGTATTAACATACAACTAATTTTGTGATATTTAAAGGAACAAATGTTTCTCTTTGGCTAAAATAGATAATACAGCAAATGCATGTAATGATTTCCAATATACTAAGCACTTAATGTATATTCTTTTATTCCTCACAGAAAAGCTTTAAAGAAAGTATTGTTATCCTATTTTATAAGTGAGAAACTGAGACTGATAAATCTTTAATGGCTTGTTCCAGTCAAATCCATAGCTATTTTATTTTAGAGTCATGAGAATACAGTCTCTCATTTAATTATGGTCCACTAATTCTCCCTGGTTCCTTTTTAAAAAGGATATAGCTGTAAATCCTTTTCATCCTATCTTCTCATATTTTTTAGCCAGTTCTTCCCAGATTTACCCCTAAGATCTCTTCAAATATACCGGTGAGTCTCAGAAAAATAATATTTTAAAATATTTTTAAGACAGAAATAATTATTTTAATGTTATGATGCCTTGTAATGAAAGTAAAGATAGAAGAGGGAACTCTGCTAAGAACTGGCTGCTGCTGCAGCTAAGATTATTAAATAATAGGCTGTCAGCTAAAGTATTGGATCTTCTTCCATTACTTCCTCATTACACTTTCTAATCCAATTGTTTGAATGGATCCTACTTCTTTATTTCTCAACATTCCCCCATGCCTGCATAATCTATCCTTCATCTGGTCATATTAAATGTTTCTATATTCCTTGAAACCATATGCTTTCATTCACTTCCACACCTCCATACCCACACCTCATCAGTCTCCTTCCCTTTACTCTTTTTCTTTTTTTCAGCTTTACTGAGGTATAACTGACATTAAACATTGTAAGATATTCAAAGTGTACAACATGATGATTTGATATATGTATATACTGTAAAAGGTTCTCCCCTCACATCCCCATTGAGTTAATGAATATCTCACATAAATCTATCAGCTCACACATTTACTCCCTTTTTTGGAAAGAAAATTTAAGTTCTACTTTCTTAGAAATTTCAATTATACAATACAGTATTATCAACTATAGTCATCATGTTATACATTATATCTTTAGACCTTATTGATCTTATAACTGAAAGTGTGTACCCTTTTACCAAACTCTCCCTATTTGGATTGGGAGCCCACTTTTCTATTCTGTTTCTATGAGTTTTAATTTCTCTTTTTATTTTCTATTTTTAAAAATTCCACACATAAGTAACAGCATGAAGTATTTGTTTTTCTCTGTCTGGCTTATTTCACTTAGTATAATGCCCTCCAGGGTCAACCATATTGTCACAAATGGCAAGATTTCCTGTTGGGAGCCGTTTTGGGCTCACAGGGTGAGACCCCTCCCTGCATGGGAAAGGTTGAAGCAAAGCTTCCACCAGCCAAACTGGCACCTAATCTTGCCTCCTTCTAAATAATCTTTCAGGCCTAGATTTCTTGAACTGCTCTTGTTGGCCTAAGGGATATAATGCTCTTTGGTTTGATGGCATATGGAAAAGGGGACCTGGAGTACGATGTCTTGATGGATAAAATCTGAATGAGAGTAACCTGGCCAGAAGTAACCTCAAAGTTGCCTCTTGGGGATAGGTTACACAAATTGATCATACAGAATAGCAGTTATGAGTTGGCTAGAAATTAGTAGGCGTTAGGCCCCAAGACTCCTTGAACCAAACTAGATTTTCCCTGCAGGTATAGCATTGTCTTAATCATCCCCTCAGCCCCACCATAAAACCTCAAGGCACATCTCCGTAAAGCTTCTCTCAGTATTGACAGACTGATGGGAGAGATTGTAAAGAGACTTAGCACCTTCCCCGGAGGTTAGCCTAGCCCAAAAGTTAGAAGCACTGTTTATAGATAAGGCACAAACTAAAGTAGCCAAACATATCTTCATTGATCAGCAGCAAATATTGAGCACCTCCCTGAGGTTAACATTTCACAAATCCTTTTTCTCATCCCCACGCTCCCTTATAATAAAAAGGAAATAACAAAATACTCTTACAAAAGCTACCGTAAACCTATAGGTGACTACACAGGTCTTGTGACAACAATGTATGTTGTAAAGAATGCCTTGTCACTGATGTAATGTCACTTGCTACCTTTAAAAATAAAGACACTGAGACCAGCAAAGCAGAGATGCCAGAATTGTCAGGGCTGCCTGCTTGGTCATCAGACTCCATCTCTCTCATGGCTCTCTCACTTCATTTCGCCTGACCGTCCGTCCTTCGTGGACCCCTAGATTTGCCAGAACAAGGACCCCGGCAATTTCCTTCTTTTTAAGGCTGAATAATAGTTCATTGTATATACACGATCCCACATTTGCTTGATCCATTCATCGACAGACAGACACTTAGGTTGTTTCTATACATTGGCTATGACTGCAATGAACATGGGAGTACAGATACCTCTTTAAGATACTCGGTTTCGGGGCGCCTGAGTGGCTCGGTTGGTTGGGCGACCGACTTCGGCTCAGGTCATGATCTTGCGGTCTGTGAGTTCGAGCCCCGCGTCGGGCTCTGTGTTGACAGCTCAGAGCCTGGAGCCTGCTTCCGATTCTGTGTCTCCCTCTCTCTCTGCCCTTCCCCTGTTCACGCTGTGCCTCTATGTCTCTCAAAAATAAATAAACATTTAAAAAAAAAATTAAGATACTCGGTTTTGTTTCCTATGGGTATATATAACTAAAAGTAGGATTGCTAGATCATAAGGAAGTTCTATGTAATTTCTTGAAGAATCTCCATAGTATTTTCTATAGTACTCTACCAATTTAAATTCATACCAACACTGTGCAAGATTTCTCTTTTATCTACATTCTCACTAGAGTTTCTTATCTCTTGTCTCTTTGATAGCCATCCTAACAGGTCTGAGGTTATATCACATTGTGGTTTTTGTCTTGTATTTCCCTGATAATTCGTGAATGTTGGGCACCTTGTCATGTACACACTCTGGCCACTTTTATATCTTCTTTGAAAAAAATGTCTATTCTGGTCTTTTGTCCAATTTTTATTTAGGTTATTTGCTTGATTTCTATTGAGTTGTAGGAGTTCCTTGTATATTTTGGATAGTAACCCTTTATCAGGTTTGCAAAAATTATTTCCCATTCCATAGGTTGCATTTTCATTTTATTGATAGTTTCCTTTGCTAAGCATAAGCTTTTTAGTTTGATGTACTTCCACTTATTTTTGCATTTGTGGACTTCATTTTTGGTGTCAAATTAAAAAAATCATTGCCAAGACCAATGTCAAAGACTTGACCTCATATGATTTCTTGTAAGTGTTATATAACTTCAGGTATTGCATTTAAGTCTTTCATCCATTTGAGATTATTTTTGCTTATGGTGTAAGATAGGGGTCCAGTTTCTTTTTTTTCTTTCTTTTTTTTTTTTTAGCATGGGACTATCAGGTTTAACCAACACCATTTATTAGAAAGACTATCCTTTCCCCATTGTATATTCTTGGATCCTGTTGTAAATTAATTGACTATATATGTGTGGGCTTATTTCTGAGCTGTCTACTCTATTAATCTATGTGTCTGTTTTTATGCCAACAGCATACTGTTTTGAGTACTATAGTTCCGTAAAATAATTTGAAATCAGGAACTGTGATGCCTCCAGGTTTATTCTTCACTCTCAAGATTGCTTTGACTATTTGGGGGCTTTTTGTGGCTCTGTACAAATTTTAGGATTTATTTTTCTATTTCTGTGAATAGGTCATTGGGATTTTGATAGGGATTGCATTGAATCTGGAGATGGCTCGAATTAATTCTTTAGTACTTTATTCTTTTTGATACAATTGTAAATGAGATTTTATTTTCTCTTTCCTATTGTTTGTTGTTACTGTACAGAAATGCAACTGATTTTAGTATATTGATTTTGTATCCTGCAACTTTACTTAATTCACAGATTAGTTCTAACAAAGTTTTGGTGGAGTTTTAGGGTTTCTATATATATCACCTGCAAAAATAAACAATTTTCTTCTTCCTTTCTGATTGTGATGCCTTGTTTATTTTCTTTTATCTATTTATTTTGTCTAATTATTGTGGCTAGGACTTTCGATACTATGTTGAAAATACTGGTGAGAATGGACACTCTGACCTTAAAGGAAAAGCTTTCAGCTTTCCACCACTCAGTATGATGTTAAATGTGGTCTTGTCATATATGACCTTTATTACGTTGACATACGCTTCCATTATACCTAATTTTTGAGGATTTTCATTACAAAAGAATTTTGCATTTTGTCAAATGCTCTTTGTGTATCTATTGAAATTATCATGTTTTTATCCTCTACTTTGTTAATGTGGTTTATCACACTTACTGATTTGCAGATATTGAATCATCTTCGCGTCTATGGATAAATTCCACTTGATCATGGTATAAAATCTTTTTAAATGTGCTGTTGGATTCAATTTGATAACATTTTGTTGAGGATTTTTGCATTTGTGTTGAATAGATACTAGCCTCTATTTTTATTTTTTGTTAGTGTCCTTGTATGACTTTCCTATCAGGGTAATGCTGTCTTCATAAGATGAGTCTGGAAGTGTTCCTTCTCTTTCAATTTTTGGGAGAGTTTGAGAATAATTAATGATGTCATAGGGTCTTGGACGTTTCTTTTTTGGGATGTTTTCGATGACCGCTTTATATCTCATTACTAATAATTGGCCTGTTCAGATTATCTATTTCTTCATGATTCAGTATTGGTAGGTTGTTTCTAATAATTTATCCACTTCTTCTATGTTGTCAATTTGTTCGCATATAATTATTCATAGTAGTCTCTTGTGATCCTTTGAGTGGTATGAGTTGTAATGCCTTTTCTTTCATTTATAATTTTATTTATTTGTATCATCTCTTTTTCTTTTATCTAAAGTTTTGTCAGGGGCACCTGGGTGGCTCAGTCAGTCAAGCAGCCGACTTTGGCTTCGGTTTATTTAAATGTTTAAATAAACATTAAAAAAATAATAATTTCTTTTAAAAAATAAAAAAAATAAAGTTTTATCAATTTTATCCTTTAAAGAAACAGCTCTTAATTGATCTTTTTTTAGTCTATATTTCATTTATTACTGCTTTGATATTTGTTATCATCTTCTTATACTAACTTTGGGCTCAGTTTGTTCTTCTTTACTAGTTACCTGAGGTATAAAGTTAGGTTGTTTATATGTGATCTTTCTTTTTTCTTAATGTAGACATTTATCATAAACTTCCCTCTTAGAATAGCTTTTGCTAAGTCCCATAAGTTTTAGTGTTTCCTTTTTTTGTCTGTCTGAAGACTTTTTTTATTTCTCTTTTCTTTTTAATTTTTTAACATTTATTTATTTTTGAGAGACAGAGGGACACAGAGTGTGAGGAGGAGAGGGCAGAGAGAGAGGGAGACACAAAATCTGAAGCAGGCTCCAGCACAGAGCCTGATGTGGGGCTTGAACTCACAAACCATGAGATCGTGACCTGAGCCAAAGTCGGACACTTAACCGAATGGGCCACCCAGGTGCCCTTGATTTCTCTTTTTATTCCTTCCTAGACCTATTGGTTGTTCAGTAGCATTTTGTTTAGTTTCCACATATTTGTGAGTTTTCCTCTTATGATTGATTTCTAGTTTCATACCATTGTGGTCAGAAAAGATGCTTGATATGATTACAATCTTCCTAAATTTATTAAGACTTGTTTCATTGCCTAATATATTGTTTATCCTGAGACTATTCCATGTGCACTTGAGAAGAAATTGTATTCTGCTGCTATTGGATGGAATGTTCTGTAAATATATGTTAGGTATGTGAGAAGGGAGATGATTCATCTTCAGAAATACCAAATAAAAGCTGTGCTGTCTAGTTAACAATAGGTTTACAACCTACTGGAAATATGTACGCACCTCCTCCCACACACACACACACAATAGAGTTCTAAACCCTTAGACACTGCATTTCCTGCTTCTTCCTCTCTGCATTTCACGGACTTTGCAATGATCATGTGCCAAAGAACAAAGAGAGGAGGGACTTAAAGTCTCTGCCTCACCTCAGGGAATGTCCATTTGTTCCGTCGACTACTTTTTGCCTTACATGTACATAGGTGACATCTGGGTAAGGCTGCAACCTCTGTAGTAGTACTCAGCCAATGAAGAACCAGGGGAGGGACTTGCACGATAGGAGATAAATTGTCTGCTGTCACTGCCCCAAGTGCACCTGTCAGACACCCACTCTTTCAAGAACATTGATTAAAACCTCACTTCGCTGTGCTCCAAGTCTCTGCATTCCAATTAAGTATCTTTGATTGGGTTGATAGGCTTGTTTCTAAAAAATCTGGAGGCTCGTTTTAGGTTCGCTTCAACCTGTGGGGTTCGGGTCCTCGTACTAGAGGGGAGACGTGTCCCACACCACTTTGGGTGGCCTTTCCATGGGAGGGCCCCTTCCCCCTGTGGGATCCATGGACCCGGAGACTTTTTAACCTTTGGAGACAGCAGTGATGGTGGGGAAAGGGTGAAAGGCACTGCAGCAACCTGGTAACTCCATGCACGGACCAGGGTAGGAAAATTGAACTATAAGTACTATGTTGGGGGTCGGGAAATCCTCAGAGCCTGAGTATGTGTGACTGAGATGATAGGAAGCATATGCAGAGTCTTGATCCACAGTTCTATTCCCTTGCAAGGGAAACTGCCGGAGATAGATGAAGCGGGTTCTGGAGAGTGCAAGAAACCTCCATTAAGTGGGGCTGAGCACCCCAAGGAAACTCGGGAGCAGGAACTAGCCTGGTCAAGGATGGTGAGCAAAAATTTTAGGCCTAGGTGTAAGGGAAGAGATAGGGTCATAAAGAGGCAGGGTCTCTTCAGATTTCCCCAGATAGTCCACTGGGGTGAATGTTACAGACTAGGAGGATGCTCCTGGTCTACTGGTTTGGATCCAAATCTTAGAAGGGAACTGGAGCAATGTGAAAAGGACACAGAAAACTTCCCTCTTCCCTCCATGGGCTCAGGAAAGGGTTCTAAGTTATTCCCATTTAGGTAGGTCCCTTTGGAACAGGGAGAAATTAGCTTTATCAATGCCCCCTCTCATCAGTACAGAGGTGAAGAATTTCAAAAAGGAAATAAAACCACTGTTGGAAGATCCATTGGGTTTGGAATATTAGGAAAATCAGTTTTGGGGACCTAATATTTATTCTTGGGCTGAGCTGATGTCTATCATGGATGTCCTATTTACCGGAGAGGAAAGAGGAATGAACGATCAGGAAGCTGCAATGCCTATTTGGGAGAAAGAACATCCACCCAGCCAGCGTGTTCAGCCAGCTGAACAGAAGTTTCCCACCGTAGACCCTGTTTAGGACAATAATGATCCTGGGGACAGGGTTAGGATGCAGGATTTAAGAAAGCTTATAATCAAAAGGATCAGGGAATCATCTCCAAGATATAAGAATGTTGGCAAGGCTTTTGAGATACATCAAGAGAAGGAGGAAATTCCAACTGCTTTCTTATAAGCAGGCCTATGGATCAAATGAGGATATTGTCAGGCCTAGATATGGAGGCTCCAGTGGGGTAGGGTCTCCTGAAGATTATTTTTATCACTAGACGTTGGCCTGATATTGCCAGAAAGTTACAGAAGATGGATGAGCAGAATGAGAAGCAGATAGAAGAATTTCTCAGGGAGGCACAAAAGATACTTGTAAAAAGGGATGAGGAGACAAAAACAGAAAGCAAAAATTATGGTAAAGAGGAGTGGAGGGGCCAACATGGTAGAGGATTAGGGGGACCCGGTACTCTCCCATGTCTTTCAAACAAAGAAAGACTGAAACCAAGGGACTCTTGATCCCAGAGACCTGCAGGAAGAGGAACTGGAGGCTATGGGGAAGAGAACGCAAAATCCAGAAAATCCTGGGAGACTGAGTGAGTGCAATTTGGAAGAAAGAAAGAGAGCTGCGGAGGTGTGGACTGCAGGGAGTGGGCCCTGGGCTCTGGGCCCCTTCCGCCGAAAGGCAAGGGGAAAGGAAAGAGCAGTGGGGAAAGTACCTCGGACCAGGGTGGAGAGGGAGCTTATCATCCAGTACCTAACCGCGAGGCTTTTGAAGAGAAGGTCTGTTGTTAACTGCAGAGCTGGTGAAGCTCCCTTCACTAAGGAGCCGCTGAACAGCTGGCAACACAGAGAGGTACTGAGCCATCATTGGATCGGTGCTGAGTCAGTGACACAATTTACATAGGAGAAAACAGGCATAGTGGTCGGAGCAAGCTAAGAAAAATCAGATAATCAAGAGGCGCGCGACCGCAGATTGCACTGCACCTGCAACCCGGGCACAGTGAAGACAGAAATGGAGGAATGATTTGAGACCCCGGGTCCGTGAAGAAGAGGCTGGGGGGACATCATTGTGGTCGCACCAGTGCTGAGTCAGAGACACAATTTACATAAGGGAAACCGGGGGAAGTGGTCAGAGCAAGGTAAAGGAACTCAGATGAACATGGGGCGCACGACTGCCCAGCAAATCACAATGCACCTGCAACCCGGACAGAGTTCAGGACAGAAACAGAGGAGTGATTTGAGACTCCGGGTTGGTGAAGAGGGGGATGGGAGGGCGCCATTGTTGTTGCACATACCCACAAGGCCGAACCCTAGGATTCCAATCCACCAGCGGTGGAGGCAGGACCCGTCTACACCAGGCCACGCCTTACTCATATGAGAGACGCCATTCTGCAGGAGTGACAGTCGTGGAGACACAAATACTGCAGCATTGCTTGGATTAATTCCAGGTCAATTCTTCTGTTTTAGATATATTCTCCCTCTTCTCTGTTGGAGACTAGAAGACATTGGCCATGGTGACATCACCTAAGGAGAAGACTCAGGTCCATAAGGCAGTGCCCTAAACCAAGGCCCTCATCGGTGGATGGGGGTGCCTTGAAACAAATGCCAGGATGTAATAAGACAAGAACATAATTATGGCTGGTTTGACTCTGAAGGAGGCCTGGTTAGCCAGACACTGGTAAGATTCTTCAGGGGAGGAACAACCTAAGACAGGCACGGCCGCAGTAAGAGTCACCACGACACCTGGCTATAGGGTCACTGGGCCTCTGTGTTGATTTGTGATTCATCCTAATTTCCTCCTGAAGAAGACGGGCCATAGAAAAATAGGAGTGGCTCCAGAGATCCCTCCCCTATTAAACCCGCATACATTGTCATACCTTATTAATAGTAAAATAATGTTGAGAATCATGGAAATAAAATCTCTAAGAAATCATTAGAGTTTAGAATGTATTTTGATCTATTTAGACTGATGCCAGACACTCAGGAATGTGATTATTGCTGTGAGTCTTGAAACAGGATTGTAATAGGAAATAGAAGTTAGAATAGTGATGTTTTTCATGTAATCTTTCAACTGTAACCTGCAATCTATGATTAAAATCTTTGTACTTTGAACTTGCTCTTTCAACCTATACCATTTATTAGAATGTACCCATTTGTTATACCTTGCTTATGTGTGAACTGTTTTTAACCTTTCAACTGAAATTGTTTTCGAGCATTTCTATTATAAATCATGGGAACAATCAAGGTGGTTGAGATCATTTTGTTAATCACTATGAAATACACATCTGTATTGCTTCTAAAATTACATAAAAACCCAGGAAGAAAAGTAAACTTTGAGCAGTCCAGGTAAGAGGCTGTCTCCAATAGACTGACTTTGTGTCATCTGTCATG
Source organism: Paguma larvata (assembly GCA_030068075.1). NCBI lineage: Eukaryota > Metazoa > Chordata > Mammalia > Carnivora > Viverridae > Paguma > Paguma larvata. The sequence continues at coordinate 42,296,980 of CM057830.1, read as the reverse complement.
CCTAGACCAACCCTCACACACGTGTAACGCTGGACCAGCCAGAAGCCCTGAAGGAGGAGCTGGTCTCCTCACAGGGCAGACGCCGGCACTTCTCCTTCCTATGTCTCCCCACTTATAATCCAGTCACCTGGGGGTTGTGGGTTACTTAAACAGATATTTAACCCACTCTCTCAACGAATGTTCTACACGTCCCTCTTTACTTCCCTATCTCTGTCTCTAGAACAATCAGGACACATAGTACATCTAGGTAACATCTAACTTCATTTCTCTTTCCTCACATCCTTCCTTATACTGATTTCTCTTTTTCAGGATCAAGTTTTCTAATCTCTCTACCTGGCCAAGTTCAATTTTTTCTTCTCCCCGGACTTGTCACTACTCTCTCTATGTGTGCTCTGCCATCATCAGAGCGCACACCCTATGCTAAACGTGTAGCTGGTACGTCAGGTCACGTGCTTCTAGAGTGTCATTTGTTACACTTTTTTATGTTGTGGTTTGTTTGCCTGTATTTGTGGTCGATACAGTTGTAAGTCTGTGTTTGCTGTTTGTCAGTCTGTCCCTTTTCCATTCCAGCGAGACCTAAGTAATAAACCAATACACACCTAGCCAAAATGACTAAATGGAAGAACTCCCCTCAAAAGAATGTACAGAAAATACTGACAGCACAAGAAATGATAAAAACAGACATAAGAAACTTAACGGAACAAGAATATAGAATGATAAACATAAAAATACTCGCTGGGCTTGAAAAAAGCATAGGAGAACGTAGGAGGACCCTCGAGTCAGAGATCAAGGTCTGAAAAAATGGTCAAGAGGAATGAAAAAATGCTTTAAATGAGGTGCAAAACAAATTGGAGGTGGCCACAGCGCGGACTGAAGAGGCAGAAGAGAGAATAGGTGAATTACAAAATAAAATTATGGAAAAAGAGGAATCAGAGGAAAAGAGAGAGAAATTAATTCAGGAAAAGGAAAGGAGAACTCGAGAGCTGAGCATTGCAATCAAACAGAATAATATCTGTATTATAGGAATTCCAGAGGAAGAGGAAAGAGAGAAAGGAGTTGAAGGGGTACTTGAACAAATCTTGCTGACACCTTCTCCAACATGAAGAAGGAAACTGACATTGAAACCCAAGAGGAACAGAGAACTCCCCTCAGACATAATCTGAATAGACCTTCAGCATGACACCTCATAGTGAAGCTGGGAAAATACAAAGACAAAGAGAGAATTCTGAAAGCAGCTAGGGATAAACGGGCCTTGACATACAAAGGCAGACACATTAGGGTAGTAGAAGACTTATCTACAGAAACTTGGCAAGCTAGAAATGAATGGCAAGATGTCTTCAATGTGAGGAACAGGAAGGATATGCAGTCAAGAATCCTTTAACCAGCAAGCCTGTCATTCAGAATGGAAGGAGAAATAAAGGTCTTCGCAAACAAAAACTGAAGGAATACATGACAAATAAATCAAACTTAAAAGAGATCCTGAGGGGCACTCTATGAAGGAAAGATTGCAAGGAAGAGAGAGTACCAGAGACATCCATACAAGCATGAAACCTACAGATAACACAGTGTCTCTAAACCCATATCTTTAATGTTAAAGGTGAATGTAAACAGACCAAATGCTCCAATTAAAAGACAAGGGGTAACAGAATGGATTAAAAAACAAAACCCATCTATCTGCTCTATTCAAGAGACCCAATTTAGACCTGAGGACACTTTCAGATTGAAAGTGAGGGGATGGAGAATTATCTACCATGCTACAGGAAGTCAGAAGAAAGCTGGAGTAGCCATACTTATATCAGACAAACTAGACTATAAAGTAACAGATGTAATAAGAGATGAAGAAGGGCATTATAATAATCACGGAGACTATCCAGCAGGAAGAGCTAACAATTATAAATATCTATGTGCCAAATTCAGGGGCACCCAAATTTGTAAAACAACTAATGAGAAACGTAAGCAATCATATCGATAAAAATGTGCTAATTGCAGGGAATCTTAATACCCCACTCACAGCACTGGATATATCCACTAAACAGAGAATCACCAGAGAAACAATGGCCCTGAATGACACATTGGAACAGATGGGTCTAACAGACATCTCAGTGTCCTTCATCCAGAAGCAAAGGAATTTACATTCATCTCTAATGCACACGGTACATTTTCCAAGACAGACCACATTCTGGGGCACAGGGAAGCTCTGAATAAATATAAAAGAATTGAGATCATACTGTTCACACTGTCAGACCACAATGCTTTGAAACTTGAAATCAACCATAGGAAAATGCCTGGAAAATAGCCAAAAACATGGAGGCTAAGGAACAACCTACTAAAAGACGAGTGTGTCAACCGAGCAATCAGAGATGCAATGAAAAAATAAATGGAAACAAATCAAAATGAAAATACAAGAATCTAAACGCTTTGGAATATGGCAAAGGGAGTCCTGAGTGGTAAATATATGGCAATCCAGGCTTATTTCCAGAAATAAGAAAAATTACTAACACAAATTCTAACAGCAGCACGCCTAAAGGAACTAGAAGCAGAACAGCTAAGACAACCCAAACCCAGCAGAAAGAGAAAAATAACAAAGATCAGGGCAGAAATTAATAACATGGAAACCAAAACAGTAGTGGAACAGATCAATGAAACCAAGAGCCGGGTTTTGAAAAAATAAACAAAATTGATAAACCTCTAGCCAGGCTTCTCAAAAAGAAAAGAGAGAGAACCCAAATTGATAAAATCACAAATGAAAATGGAGTGCTCACAACCAAACCCTCAGGAATACAAGCAGTTGTCAAAGAATACTATGAAAAACTATATGTCATCAAAAGGGACAACCTGGAAAAAATGCACAAATTCCTAAACGGCCACACATTACCAAAAACTCAAATGGGAAGAAATAGAAAACTTGAACCAGACCCACAACTAGTGAAGAAATTGAATCAGTTATCAAAAATCTCCCACCAAATAAAAGTCCAGGACCAGATGGCTTCCCTGGGGAATTTCACCAGACATTTCAAACAGAGATAATACCTATCCTCCTCAAGCTGTTCCAAAAAACTGAGACGGAAGGAAAACTCCCGGACTCATTCTATGAAGCCAGCACTGCTTTGATTCCCAAACCAGATAGAGACTCAGCAAAAAAAGAGAACTACAGGCCAATATCCTTGATGAACATGGATGCAAAAATTCTTGACAAGATATTAGCAAATCGAATCCAACAGCATATAAAAAGAATTATTCACCATGATCAAGTAGGATTCATCGCTGGGTTGCAGGGCTGGTTCAATATTCGCAAATCAGGCAATGTGATACATCACATTAACAAAAGAAAAGATAAGAACCATATGATCCTGTCAATAGATGCAGAGAAAGCATTTGACAAAATACAGCACCCTTTCCTAATAAGAACCCATGAGAAATTCGGGATAGAAGGAATATAATTAAACATCATAAAAGCCATTTTTGAAAAGCCCACAGCTAATATCATCCTCAACGGGGAAAAATTGAAAGCCTTCCCCCTGAGTTCAGGAACACGACAGGGATGTCCACTCCGGCCACTGCTATTTAACATAGTGTTGGAGGACCTAGCATCAGCAATCAGACAACAAAACAAAATAAAAGGCATCAAGACAGGCAAGCATGAAGTCAAACTTTCACTTTTCACAGATGACATGATACTTTACGTGGAAAACTCGACAGAATCCAACAACAGCCTACTAGAACTGATCCATGAATTTGGCAAAGTTGCAGGGTACAAAATCAATGTACAGAAATTGGTGGCATTTCTATACACCAACAATGAAGTAGCAGAAAGAGAAATAAAGAAGCTAATCCCATGCATAATTGCACCAAAAACCATCAAATACCTAGGAATAAACCTAACCAAAGATGTAAAAATCTCTTCGCCAAAAACTATAAAAAACTTTGAAGGAAACTGAGGAAGACACAAGGAAATGAAAAACATCCCATGCTCATAGATTGGAAGAATAAATATTGTTAAAATATCAATACTACCCAAAGCAATCTATACATTCAATGCAATCCCAATCAAAATTGTACCAGCATTCTTTTCAAAGCTAGAGCAAATAATCCTAAAATTTGTATGCAACCACAAAAGACCCCGAATAGACAAAGTAATACAGAAGAATAAAACCAAGTCAGGGGGCATCACAATCCCAGACTTTAACCTCTACTACAAAGCGGTAATCATCAAGACAGTATGGTATTGGCACAAAAACAGACACATAGACCAATGGAATAGAATAGAAAACCCAGAAATGGAACCGCAAGTATATGGCCAACTAATCTTTGACAAAGCAGGGAAGAGTATCCAGTGGAAAAAAGACAGCCTCTTTAATAAATGGTGCTGGGAGAACTGGACAGCAACATGGAAAACAATGAAACTAGACCACTTCCTTAAACAACTCATGAAAATAAACAATAAATGGATGAAGGACCTGAATGTGAGACAGGAAACCGTCAAAATCCTAGAGGAGAAAGCAGGAAAACACCTCTTTGACCTGAGCCACAGCAATTTCTTACTCCACACATCTCCAAAGGCAAGGGAATTAAAAGCAAAAATGAACTACTGGGACCTCATCAAGATAAAAACTTCTGCATGGCAAAGGAAACAACCAACAAAACTAATAGATAACCAACGGAATGGGAAAAGATCATCACAAATGACATATTGGATAAAGGACTAATATCTAAAATCTATAAAGAACTTACCAAACTCCACACCCGAAAAACAAATAATCCAGTGAAGAAATGGGTGGAAGATATGAATAGACACTTCTCCAAAGAAGACATCCAATTGTCAAACAGACACATGAAATTATGCTCAATGTCACTCATCATCAGGGAAATACAAATCAAAATCACACTGAGATATCACCTCACACCAGTCAGAGTGGCTAAAAGGAACAAATCAGGAAACTATAGATGCTGGCCAGGATGTGGAGAAACAGGTACCCTCTTACACTGTTGGTGGGAATGCAAACTGGTACAGCTACTCTGGAGAACTGTGTGGAGGTTACTCAAAAATGCAAATAGAACTACCCTATGATCCAGCAATAGTACTGCTTGGAATTTACCCAAGAGGTACAGGAGTGCTGATGCATAGGGGCACATGTACCCTGATGTTCATAGCAGCACTTTCAACAATAGCCAAATCATGGAAAGAGAGTAAGTGTCCATCAACTGATGAATGGATAAAGAAGAAGTGGTGTATATATATATATATATATATATATATATATATATATATATGTATATAGTGGAATACTACACAGCAATGAGAAAGAATGAAATCTGGCCATGTGTGGCAAAATGGATGGAACTGGAGGGTATTACGCTGAATGAAATAAGTCAGGCAGAGAAAGACAGATGCCATATGTTTCCACACATAGGTGTACTTTGCGATACTTAACACAAAACTAGGGGGGAGGGGAAGGAAAAAAGCCACAGAGAGGGAGGGAGACAAAACATAAGAGACTCTCAAAGACTAGAACAAACTGAGGGGAGAGGTAGGTTTGGGAAGGGAGAGGGTGGGTGACGGGCACAGAGGAGGGCACCTGTTGGGATGAGCACTGGGTGTTGTATGGAAACCAATTTGACAATAAATTATTTAAAAAAAAAGAAATAAAGATCAATGAAATTAGGAAAAAAATACATGAGCCGAATCTCTTTTAATCTCTTATAAAATATCTTACGAAACAGATTGAAGTCATAGAAAAGAACCAAACAGAAATTCAGGAGCTGAATTCAATGAATGAGATGAAGAATGCAACAGAAAGCGTCTGTAGTAGAGCAGATGGAAGATAGAAGAAGTGACTAGCAGAAAAATTGTGAAACAACACATTTACAACCAAACAAAGAGAAAAGAACAATCAGAAGGGCAAACATTTATATAATCAAGATTCCAGAAAGAGTAGAGAGAGAGAAGGGAACAGAAATTTTAGTTAAAGACACAGTAGCTAAAAGCTTCCCAAGCTTGGAGAAAGACATAGGCATCTATGTTCAAGAAGTTACAGATGACTCTATCATCTCCATGCCAAAAGACCTTCTCCAAGAAACATTATAATGAAACTATCAAAAATCAAAGGTAAAAAAAGAACACGAAAGGCAACTAGGGAGGAAACAAAAGAATATTACCTACAAAGGAACTCTCATTGGGCTATCACAAATTTCTCAGCAGAAACCACATAGGCCAAGAGAGAGTAAAATGAGACATTTGAAGTGCTGAAATATAAAAATTCCCATATAAGAATACTGTATCCAGAAAAATTATCCTTCAGACATGAAGGAGAATTAAAGACCTTCAGAGACAAATAAAAGCTGAAGAGGTACATCACCACTAGAATTGCCTTGAAAGTAATGCTGAAAGGAATTCTTCGAGCCAAAATAAAAAGGAACTAATCAGAGACATGAAAATATATGTAAGTATACAACATACTGATAAAATGAAAAATATATGGCCAGACTTAGAAGACTCCAATCCTATAATAGGATGCTATTTTAATTAATTATAGTATGAAAGTTAAAGGAAAAGAGTATCGAACATAATTATAGACACTAGGATTTGTTAACAAATACACATCATAAAAAGAGGTAAATTGTGACATCAAAAATATAAAAGGGGAAGAGTGAAAGGGGAAAGCCTTAAAAAATGAATATAGATCAGGTGTTGTCAGCACAAAATAGACTGTTTTATCTATAAGATGTTTTATGTAAGCCTCAG